>CAOKZL010002857.1:0-148484 GCA_948472985.1 Iguana delicatissima
GGAAAAGAGGAAAATCATATCAAAGTGGATAGATTCAATCAAGGAAGCCATGGCCCTAAAGCAGGGTAGTTAAAGACTCAGGCTCTTGGAGGTCTCTGTAGCATAGGGTCACATAGTCAATTGGGAAATAAATCCAGCAATATCTGGCCCTCCTTAATGTAAGTGCATGTGACCATTTCAAGACGCTATACAGCTAATATGATTTGGCTGTGTGACGTCACAAAGCCAATTCAGAGGGATCACTCAGTGAACGAACTCTTTTGTTCTTTCTGTCACCATCCCCTTCGTACTTGCCAAAGGGGATGGAGGGTTGTGCATGAGATATTTTAATTTGAAGACGTAATTTTAATTTTGCTAGTTGTTCATGTCACTACTATTGTCATTACATTCAGTGACATATGGGAATTATGATTTACACATAACATTAGTACAAAAAACAAAACATTACTAAGGATTCTATATGGCCTGTTATGGGAGGAGGTCTATGGGTTACCATGAGTTACTGCACCAGATGACACCAACCCTAGTGATGACACTGCACAAATCCAGACAGTCTTCCCTAATAACAGGAACCACTGAGGTACCTATAGCTTGAGATACAATTTTCTTTTAAGGATGAGGTAAAGTCACAGAAAATAGGTCTATCAGAACACAACAGACTTAATAGATAAATGAAGCCTCCTTCCCCAGCAGGCATCTTGCTCTGCATTGTTGGGAATCAGAATGCTGGATCTGATTAGCTTTTAATCTGGGGTTCTTTACATGTAGCTGTACTTGGGAGAAACAGATTTGCTGGGGGGAAAAGATAGGTTTTGAAGACTGTTTGTTCTTTCATTTTTTGTGTGTGTTCAGTCCACTCATGCACAGGCCAGGCCTGGGTAGTTACTTTTTTTTTCTTTCTCTGGTCAAAAACTCATGTTTTCAAGCTGAAAACCCTTATGTAAGCCACATGAGAAGAGGAGCGGAGATAAGAATCCACTTGCCCAAGCTATCTGCTGCTTTCTCTAACAATTTACAGATGTTTAATGCCCAGGGTCAAGAAGTTGCTTGGAACATCAAATACAGATCTTTGGTTCCATGTTGTTTGGGGGGAGGAGATTTTCACTGTGTACTCTTGCAGCTTCCCAAACAAATTATCATAGCATTGTTCCTGTTGTCCTATAAAGCAGTAGTGGACACAGTCCACAGCCCAGAGAGATGCACACTGCCATTCTGGAATCCTCCAGCTCCCCAGAAGGCTGTAGCCTTCCCATCACAGCAGCCATTTAGGGGGGGTGGAGGGGGGAACAGGAGGTGGTGTTTTGTTACATGTGGATGCCATTTCCAGGTATTTTCAGGCTGTTTCAGCCCACCATCACCACCACCACCATCAAAAATAGCTTTTAAGGTTCAAAACTAGCCAACATGGCTGAGACTGAGGGCTTCATTGAATCTAAAAGAAGCAGAATCCAGAGGGTGGGAGCCTGTGGGATCCTGGCAGTTCCAAGGGCATTATATGACACATGAGATGTACAAATCCCCCTACTGCGTGAATGAAACACTGGAATTTTAAGGACCAGAAGACTGCTTTAACTAATGTTGATTTATGTCATCAAGAAAACATTATCCTTACTCCATAACTGTGGGAGTTAAATATTGTCACTGGTCGGATACTGGGCAGATGTATTTTGTATGGGGCATAACAGAAATTAAATTCTATATCATAGTGTTTCACTTGGTCTAGGAATTAATAGCCTAAATTCTATTAAAAATCTTTTAGTGGCAGAAACAACTTTTCCCTGGAAATGTAACTCATCTTGCATTTTTCATTGCACACACAATTTTAAGACTGGAAATATGGCGTGACGCATTTTCAAAACTGGCTTAGTCATCCTTTCCATCATTCATCAAGCCTTTTTATGATTCAAAAACCAACATTCAGGGTCCAATGAATCACACTTTCCCCTTTGCTTTTGACTTTTTTCTCTGTACACATTCAAAAGTCATTTTAAATTTTAATCATTTCTAATAAAGGAATCGCATATAACAGGAAAGCTGACTTTTAACAACACTGTGTTCTTGTAGTATTCTTAATGCTGACTGTATTCTAAATTGTTGTTGTTATTAGGCTACAGCTATCTCTATCAGTTAAAAAGTTGTAAGTTATCCCTATCAAACTCTAAATGGTTAATCAAACCAGCACAGGTTTTGTTAATTTAAGACACTAATTTCACTTACAATCTTGCTTTTCCATCTCCAAATTAGTGTTTTAATGGACAGTTTTAATGGAAATTGATAGTCCATTCAATGTTCATTTAACGGACAGTCTATTTGCCCAATCAAAATTCAACTCTTCATGTACATGTCCATTCTTTTCTATTCTGTTGTTCTTAAATTTCCTGTAGGACTTCAGTGTTGACACACCTATGAGATCACACTGTTTCATTGATTTTGTGGTTTTTAATTTACAAAATTAAGAAGTTACTGTGTAGGTATATATGTTCCAAGACCACAAACCAGGTATCAATGTATTAGAAGTGCACTATAATGCAAGATGTAGGTTTCGGAGCTTTATGGTCAAGTGGAACATATTTCATTAACAATGATCTTACTATTTCATTAACAGTAAGATCATTTTTACTGCCCAATTACTGATCAACCAAAATGGTGAGAGGCCTGGAAGCCATGCCCTATGAGGATAGACTTAGAGAGCTGGGTATGTTTAGTCTGCAGAAGAGAAGGTTAAGAGGGGACACGATAGCCATGTTTAAATATTTGAAGGGATGCCATGTAGAGGAGGGAGAGGGCTTGTTTTCTGCTGCTCCAGAGACCAGGACAAGGAGCAATGAGTTCAAGCTGCAGGAAAAGAGATTCCACCTGAATCTCAGGAAGAACTTCCTGACAGTCAGAGCTATCAGGCAGTGGAATATGCTGCCTCGGAGTGTAGTGGAGTCTCCTTCTTTGGAGGTTTTTAAGCAGAGGCTAGATGGCCATCTGTCGGGAGTGCTTTGAGGGTATTCCTGCATGGCAGGGAGTTGGACTGGATGGCCCGTGTGGCCTCTTCCAACTCTACATTTCTATGATTCTATGATTCTATAATCCTATGATCAGACAGCACATGATTTGGAGATGAAAGCCAAATACAAGGCTAATTAATTCAGTGGTAAGATCTCCACTTATATGAAAGTATACTCTTTTGTCTCCTTCCATAACATGCATACAAGTTGACATACACTTTAGAATAAACTGAATATATTTTAATTCTCCTAGTGTCCTGATACATTTGAGGTATGCATTTAATGTTTAATAATCTGTCAATTTCTACCTTTTTTTTATAGCCTTCAAGTTTATTTGCATTAAACTTTTTTTTTTTTTTTTTTGGGATAGTGGAATATAGCTCTATGCATTCCCAACTAGAAGACAAGCCAGAGTTGAGATTAATAATTATTCTAAAAGTTTGGACAGATCCAGTTATCTAGATAATCAGAATTTGCTAATTTAAGACAAAAAAGTACTAATCTAAGAGTTGATTGAAGAGAAAATGAAATATTAATAGGGAATTAATCAAAACAAAACTGCAAGGTTAGTCAAATTGTTAATAGACTTACCAATCAGGTGATCTATTCATACATGTGGCACAGGACAAATAAAACACTATCAGAAAAAGGAATCCATATGTTCTTTTTAGTAAAGTTTATGAGTCAATAATAGAACAGCTTATAAGTACAAGAAATGAATTAGAAACAACAGTCTTATTTCCAAGTCTTTGTACTCAAAGTTCCAATGATATGGTCCTTTCTGTTTATTGTATTTCCTGCTATATAATGTTGGGGCATATGCAAGTACCCAGACTCGTATCAGATATCAAAACCATTTTGATATGAAGTTCTAGAAATACAATGCAGAATTTTTTAGCAGTCTAATCTAAACCCATTATCTAGACACATTATACTTTAAAATCCTGCAACTCAGGATAAGGCCAGTCCAAAAAGGCAGATCTCTATTTCATTCTATGAATGATTTAAAAGTGAATTAGAACTATAGGAAATATGGGACAGGTATATGGGATTTTGAGAACCTACACTGCCCTATACTAATTATACGGTGCCATACAATATCATTTGGAATACTAGGAATCAACACAGACTTTTGTATGCTTGCGAATACTGGATGTATTTCATCAGCTTAATTCATACAACTCACTCCCCAAATATGGTCTGCTTGGAACACTTCTAATTGGTAACTATCACCACAATGCCTAGGCCATTTCCACACAAGAGGGGAAGAGCGGTTCATCATGTGTCAAGAGCAGTGTTTTATACTGCATTCAGAAACCGTGCTATCTGCACCCTCCCCAGTTTATATCATACTACCGTGGAGAACAGCAATTGCTGCATCCCTAACAGCAAGTCCCTGGCCACTCCTGTTCCCCTCCCTCACCCTGCCCAGCCACTGCTGATTGGTCTGGTTTTTGTTTTTGTTTTAAAAAAACTCACATTTTAAACACATTTCTGTGTTGCTACATTTGTGCGTAGGTACGTATGTTTGTTGATACATGGAAAAAAAACACATCTTAACGGTTCATTATCAGATCCACTCTCTTCCCACTATCTGTTTAACACATGAAGACAATGGCAGCAGCCTGTCCTTTGATGGGCAGAGAGACATAGGGACAGAAATGACGGAAGGGACAGCCTGGCAACACCCATAGCCAGCCACTTCTCTGCAGTGAATTGATGTTACACTCCTGCATGTAGGCGAAAAACGAAGCAGAACCAGTTTGGGAAATTTACATTGGAGTTTTTTCGGTTTTTACATGCAGCAGTTTCTTGCCACAGTGAACCATGCTAGGAGCTGAAAATGTGCAGAACCATGAGGAAAATGATGATACTAAAATGCTACAATGTGCAGACGGGAGAGTAAGAATTTGACGCTATACAATGTATCAACCTCGTGCAGAAATGGCCTTAGTTACATCATCAACACCTATGCTCAGTGGTATTACGGCAAGATGGAACAACCTGAGGCATATGACATTATTAATGTAAATTAGCCGTCAACCTGATCAGTTCCTATCTAGGAGCCCCATACAAACTGCTTTGATTGTTTTCCAAAAGGAATTATCTGTTTCTTCACAGATTATTTTCCACATTCTCCAAATGAAAATGTCTATACACACACACTACATTTTCCATAGTCCTTTATCATAAGGTATCTTTTCTCAGCTCCAGGGGTCAGTGATGCTGAATTTTACAGTGTTTGAAAGCTGATCTCTAGTATCTGGTATACATAATAGCTTGCCCATTCTCTATAAAATATGATTAGCATGCATGATGTGTTTTTATACATGTTTCTTACAAGAATGGAAATCATCAAAATCAAATCTCCTAAAATTGTATTTTAACATTTCTGTTGAAAAATACCATGGGATTGGATTAAGTAAAGTTATTAATGAGTTAGTGTTGTTAATACAACAAAGAAAGAAAGAAAATGTAATCTAAGAGCCAGCATGGGATACTGGTTTGAGTGTTGGACTAGGACTCTGGGAAACTAGGGTCTGAACCCCCCACTCAGCCCTGAAAATACACTGAGTAACCTTGGGTAAGGCACACTTTCTCAGCCTAAGAGAATGTCAGTGGCAAACCACCTCTGAATAACTCTTGCAAAAAAACAACAACAACCTTTGATAGTTTTACCATAAGTCAAAAGTTAAACAAACAGATCAAATTTAAGTGTGTGTGTGTGTGTGTGTGTGTGTGTGTGTGGATGCACCTATGCAAGCATGTACAGATGTATATTTAAAATAGTGGATTAAAAAAAACACACTGATACTGTTCCTGTATATTCAAATATATCTGTATCTGGATTTAAAATTACACTCAGAAATCACAAATTGTATACTCATGGTACAAATATATGACATCTAGAATTAGCATGGACTTAATAAACTTTACAGATTCTAAAAGTATTTTTAAGTTTTAGAAAGAGTCTAAATTATGGAAAGGAAAGCTTGTAACATGATGCATTCCTTATGCAGGCTTCCCACATTATCTGATAGGTTAGGGATCAGAGTGCTGTCAGAAAATGGAACTGGCTGGAAAGCAGAACCTATGTACCGTACTGTAGAGAGCATGAAAGACTTATGGAGGCTCAGTTGGGACCAACTGCAAGTGTGCTGCTTACTAAGTCTCTCAGCTGGTTTGGCACCTTCCCCCCATCCCACTTTGAAAGCAGCACATGCATGTGAGAAGTTCCAAGTGAGCCTCCATAGGCTAGAAGAACTGATGAAAAAATGGAACCCCCATCTAATTAATGGAATTTATTCTTAATTTGGAAGCACCAAAAGAGGAAGTTGTAAGGCAACAGGGTGGTGAAAGATGGGGGCTTTCTGTGGAAAGGAAGATGTACAAACCACCACCACCTCTAGTTTTCTTTAGTTACTCCTCTGCCTGCAACATTGCTTTTAGAAGTCACACTCCGAAATATAATCCATGTAATTAATTCATTATGACATTCATTACTGTTAAGTATTCATTCTTTCAATATTAGGTTTCTAACACACTTATACTTAAATTAGTTCTTAAATTAATTCTTAATTCACTGAAGAATTTACAGAGAATGATTAAATATAGATCTCTAATTAAATAGATGAGCAAGCCAACTAATTTGAATTCAGAAGTCAACACAGGTTGTCAGCCTGAACTTGATCACAAATACAAGCAGAAGCACTCTGAATATTTGTGCTTCTCCCAGTAGTATACTAGTTTCCTAAAGGCCAATTAATCAGTACTTTGAAAATGATGTATATCTATGATGATTGAAGGTGATATAGATTTAGACTAACTTATTGTAACTGTATAGCAAGAGAACACTTATAATGGAAAATTTCAGTTAAAAACTAAATAAAATAATGCTGCCAGCTAGAGTAGTAAACAATGTGTCAAGGCTTTAACCACTAACCATGGATAAGTACTTGTTTTTGTTTTGTTTTTTATAGGAGAAAAAACTGGCTGAGACAAATGGCTGAGTTCTAGAAAAAAATGGCTGAGACAAGAAAAAGCTTTTTGCTATTGGGTTGATCTTTCCCTATTCATGTAATGTAGTAGAAGAAAAATTCCCATGCTGTTTATTTTTCAGCAAAGCATGATGCTAAGAAGCAGATGCTACCTCTACTGCTGGCTATCAAGACACTTGAACTTTTACTGCAATCAAAAAGAAACCCTCACTAGTCACTCAGTTGTTTTTGTTTTTAACAAATCTTGCTGCAATAGGGTTAAAGTCAGATGTTGCTGTGTGTTCTAGGATAGTGTTAATAAACAATCTGTTAGTCAAAAACATCTGCATGTAGTGTAATTTCCTAAATTCAAAAATATCTTCCTCTTACACAGTGACATTTTTGAAACACAACTGCTATACTTCAAAGAAATTAAATTACCATATTTTCCAGTTTGCTACTTTATATAGGGAAAAAAGAATCTAGCAAAACAGCAAAAAAGAAGTCAGTTACCTTGTTGACCAACCTTTATTATCTGTTTTTAATCTTATCATGGGAATCAAAGTATTTGTTATCATGGGTATGTGCCCTCAAGCTGTTTGCTAACTTATGGAGACCATGAATTTCACAGGGTTTTCTTAGGCAAATAATACTCAGAGGTAGTTCTGTCAGTTTCTCCCTCTGAAATATAGCCTACAGCACTTGGTATTTCTTGGTGGTCTCCCATCCAGGTACTAACCAGAGTTGACTCTGCTTAACTTCCAAAATCAGATTGGATCTGGTGCCTTTATGATACAGAACAACAAGTGTGGCTAAATTTTAGATAGGATTTACTCAACTTCTGAAACTAGGAACTGTGGATGCTTCCAGTCAAAGTATTTACTGAGCAACTGCTGTGTCTCATTCACATAATTTTATAGAGGGCTTAACCTTATCATCTTCATTTTGTAAATCTCCCTTTTTTCCCCACCACTTCTTCCAACAGTTTTTCTTGCCACAAAAATCTGCTGACAGAAACACAGAATGACTGCACTAGTAGCCTGGAAGAAGCCTGGGTTGCAGCCTGAGAGCAAATACATCCCTTGGCTAAACACATTTACTCAGATGTTTAAATCCAGCTGATTTCAAATGCAGTTTATCTCCAAGTAAACATGCCTTGAAGCCAATGTGCACTGGTAATGAAAGCAAACTCCTCAGTCCCTGTTAGCACCTTCATCTCTGTTCAATAGGTTTGTGGAGGGATATGTAACGCAATGGGAAATATTCTCTGAATAAATCTTACACACAAAACCCGAGGACAGGATCACCATTAATTGGATCAACCTGAATGGACATAAGAATGTAAAAACAAAATCTACCCATTGCTCCCCTGCACTAGTTGAGTAACAAAGCTTAGACTGGAATGATTTTATGAACACTAGGTCTGGAACTTGTTACAGAATTCTATTCAGAACCATCATAAAGCCACATACTGCTTGATTTCCATCATTGTTCACTGACATTATTCATTAGGTCCGAACTTTTCTTTCTTTCTTGAAAACAAGATGAAAAGAAATTTGTACTAAGACAGTTTTCTGTCTTCCTAAAAATGGATCCACTGCAACAACTCTGGTTCTGATGTGGAACAAGAAGAAAAAGATAAGTTAAAGATAATGGCAATGTTACACATCAAGAAAAGGAAGAGGACTCTTAGCAGCTGCATAAACCGCCATCCTCTGCTCGTACTAACTGACTTCCTAAAAATAAATTTGCACACATGAGATTCCCCCTACAACAGCCTATAAATTTGTATGTACACACAGAAGAGGCAATGAGGTCTTGTTTACTTCCCCACCCACAACCAGCTGGTAGCTGGAGGGTTTGGGGGTCCCTCTTTCTTCTGCCTCCATCAACCTTCCTTATCTTCAACCAGTCTTACGATTTTGTTTATTTGTTTAAAAGGCTTGGAGTGTACACCAGCACTGAAGCATAGAGTAATAATTTAGTTACAAAAGAATATTCTAACAGGGTACAGTGGAAATGAAATAGGCAAGGATACATACAAAGCGATTGTTCTCTGCTGCTAACTAGCTGCAGGCAGGCAGACAGTGCAAAAACGCACATTAAAACATGTCTCATTTATCATATCCCAGTCTAGTGTGTGCCAGTATCTGAGACAAGCATGTGAGACACTTAAAAAGAGGTACAGTGACACCCCTTCCAAACCTTCAAAAGACAGCAACTCTTGTTAAACTGAAGGAACACAACTATCCCAAAGTGATTACTATGTCACTAGTTAGTTAAGCTTCCATAGCATGGCTTTGGGGACGAATGTGTTTTAATGTTCTTTCTATGGGAAATCAGGTTATCTATGAAGCTTTCTGGATGGCCTCAACCATGAGACTATTTAGCTTTGTCCTAGCAAACTCCCTTAAAACCACAGCCCAGAAAAACCATTAAGCATAGTATCTACAGTTGTCCCTCCACTTTCACGAGGGACACAGGACCCTCACAAAAGTTGAAAAACTGCACATAACTCTCCCCACTCCCCTTGCCATTACCTTCTGGGCTCTCCTCTTCCTGTTTCCATGCAAACAAGAAGGGAATAGGGAGTGGGGAAGGCTCATATGAGCCTTCTTTTTCCCCTCTGGAGCTCCCCCTGCTATTTCTTTCCCCTCTGGAACTCCCCTGCCATTCCTACACATTATGTCCCAGAGCTGAGAACTTGTACTAGCCTTCCTCTCCATGCCTTTCCATTCTGACTTAGCATGAGTTCTCTGCACCAGGACAAAATGCACAGGAATGGCAGGGGGAGCTCCAGACAGGGAAAGGAAGGCTCGTGTGAGCTTTCCCCCATCCACTTTCCCTTCCATTTTGCATGGGAACTGGAATGGGGTAGCTCTGGGAGAAAGGAACGCTTGTGCGAACTTTCCCCCACGCACCCCCTTTCCGTTCTGTTTTGCCTTGGTGTGAGTTCTTTGCACTGGAACACAATGCAAGGGAACAGGAGGAGGAGAATGGGGGCAAACGCACATGAGCTTGCAAATAATCAAATTTGCATACTTCTGACCTGCAAATGTGGAGGGCAACTGTATTTCCAGAAATATACTATTGGATTATACTCCCCTTCTTCCCAACACATCCACTTCAAAAAGTTGTTATGAAAGTAAAATAAAGATACGTTCTATTCTACTCTGAGCTTTTGTGACAGCACAAGAAAGAAATGACTACATATTACATAATACAGCGGCACTAGGAACAGAGGCCATCTGATGGAAGCAAAGACAATGCAGCACAAAAAAAGAAAGACTTTTTTTCTGACCCCATATGCCTTGATACAAGGAAATTAGCCCAAAATAAACCTAATTACTGTAACTTCTACTGGATCGTCCAGTAGTGGAATGCAGGTAGGCTGATCTAATCCACATTGGGACAGAATAGCTGAGATAACAGAGATTTAGGGAAATGATTTCTGTGCATCAAATGTTCTTATGAGTTTGCCCTTCTCCTGAGAAGGATCAAGAACATTCCAATAAGACTGACGCAGAAGTCACTGTGGCCCAGTACAACTAAAACAGTAAAAGAAGAATCCTGGTCAAATAGCAGGAGATACAAAACTTTTCCATAAGTGGAAGTGGATGAATTTTTGTACTGGCCTAAGGAAAACTGATACTTCAAAAAAAAAATCAATTCATATTCACAGTTATGCTAACCACTCCCAGACCCTGAATGGAAGGGTTTACAGACAAGATGGTGATGATTTTAGATACATCCATCTCTGAAACTGACTTGAGAAGATGAACTGGCATCCTATAACAAACACATGGATTCTGAAAGCCCTCTCCAAATTTTCCCATATGGAAGCATGAAAGGACTCCCTCTGCTTCCTTGAAGAAATGTCTTTGCAATGTCACCTGTTAATGGCCATAGGAAAGGTCAAGAATAAAGGGAAATAACTAAGTTGGATAAAGGATTGGTGTAAGAGAGTGAGGAGGATTAAACTGTTAGTGGAACTGTAGTGAGCTGGGCCTTTGCTACCAAACAGGTGAGTTTTAAAGTCTTTGCGTTATGGCCAAATTTTAGCTTTCTAGTGGCATGAAAGGGTTCATTTGTATTAGTGACCTTGCTAAATACCTTTTGCATTTGCTTTGCAGTTTGAGACTAGGGAAGTACAGGAAGACTGAGAACAAATCAGAAGAGTGAATTTTTCTGTGCTGCTAATCTGCTTGCACAGTTCTCATTGCTTCTGGGGGTGGGGGAAATAGGTTGTATTGATTTTCTTTTTTTGTTTGCTTGTTTGCCCCTGTACTATACAGTTGACTCTCCACATTTGTGTGTTTGACTTTCACAGATTTGATTGTTTGCGAGTTTCTTCAAACTCTTCCCCCCATCTCAGGCGCTTCCTTTCCAGGAGAACCTTCCCTGTCAGTGGCTCTGATCAGGCTTTGCAGCTATTTAAAAACCACCATCTAGTCCTCCTTCCCCTCCTCCTTCCCCAGCTACTGCCTGACCAGCTAAGGACAGCTCACAGCCCAATTTCTCAGCACCACAAACTCTCTCCCAATGCCTTCCACACCCAAGGAAGGAGATGGGCAAGAGAGAGGAAATATAGAGACACTATGGTAACCCACTCACCTTTCCCTCTCCTTTCCTGACCTGGATTGGATCCTGGGTGCCCTGTCTCCCCACCATGCCTTGGCCCCCTTCCCACAGACAAACACACATTTTGATATTTGTGATATTTCCACTTCTGTGAGGGTCTTCCATCTCTAACTGTACCAAATATGTTATAACCTTTGGGAGCCCATCTTCAATGGGCCTCAGCCTGGAGCGGAGTGAACCCCAACTTGGGCTTCCCATACGTCCAGCAATGTATGCTTGCTGAAACAGCCTTGCCAAACAATTATTTTAAGTTTGAGAACAACTTTTATTGGCAAATAAAAAGAGGAGCCATTCGATGCCATATAGCCCCAGAATTGGCCAGTTTATACATGGAAAGGTTTGAATGCATGATCACCTGTCCTGAAAGTGGGTTTACAGAAGAACTGGTATTTTCAGCTAGATTTCTGGTGATATTTTTTTACATTTGAAGAAGAACTCTAATTGCTCTTATGGATTTTCATAACTTGATAAATTTTAAGAACAGTAATATATTATTTCCTATAAAATATAACAATTCACAAATCTACTTTTTGAATCTAACAAAAGCAGATTACTTTACTACCTCCTTATATCAAAAACACACAGATGCCAATACTTATTTAATATCAGATAAGTCAAATTCCAGATTAAAACAGAACTGTTCCAATGAAAATGACTTCAGGGGAAAAAAGCCTGCACATCAATAATGTACACATAAACAGAGGGTATCCACATTATGTGATGGTTCGTGACTTACACAAGGTATTTCAAATAGCATGCTCTCACCTACTAAAAAAATAAAATAAAATAAAGACAGACCATGGTTAAACTGTGTGGACTGTAGCCTCACTTTCAATCATACTACCAATACTTCACAGGATTTTATCAAAAAGCATTGACAGATAATTCAACATGTACCTGTACTAGGTTGACTAAGAACAGCCCCACGTTTCATTCAAAAGAACAAAAAACATTAGAGACATTTTGGTGAGTAGCACTTTCAGAGAACAGAAGCAAACATCCAGGAACAATCTGATGACTGCAACCAGAAGCACAGGACACCATCCCTGTGGTCACTGTGTTTATTGCAGGTATATTTCCAAGATGAACAAATTTGCAGACCACACTAACAAACAGAAGTTGACTTGAGCCTGTTTCAACCACTTCTAATAGCAATAACGCTCAGATGCAGCATTATTACGTTAGTAGTACAGTAGTAAACACATTACAGGTTTATTTTCCTTGAAGAATTTACACATACAAAATCAGATAGTTTACTCATGTGTACTGTAAACAATCATTAGCCTCTAGCATAAAACATTCTGAAATGATGCCTTATTTACTCTTAATATTCACAGCTTTATATTGACAAAATAAGAAAAAATGAGGAAACAAACAACCAGAAGAAAACAAGCACATGATTAAGGAAGGTATCTTTTCATGAATTCCTCTGCTCACTTGTTTCAGTTTTTTTTTAACTGAAGAATGGCTTAAATATTCATCACATAAATAAATTGCTCCTGAAAAGTCACAAGCAAGGAAATGCCAGAGTCTTTTCAAGTGCTAATTCTATCTCTAGAAAGTTTGCTAGCATAAGAATATTATTTATGGCAACCATAAACAATTTTATTTCTCCTTTTTTCACTACTTGCTATATTTAAATACACTTAAATAAGAAATTGATCTTCATTCCAGCATCCAGACTAAGCATGAGAAAAGCTCTGTCCTGTCTTAACAGCTGTTCATGTCTGATTCAAACTTTGAATTATATAGCTTTTCCTCAGGTTCAACAGCAACAACTTGTTTACCCTTTCTGGTAAAAGCATAGCATTGCCATTCCCAGTAAATGCCTTGGCTTGCCCTTGTGTGGCCTACATATTCACTGTACTAAAAAAACAAAAAACAAAACCAGGGTATGAATGTTCTGTGCTGGTCTATAAGAGCACAGTTTTAAAATCCAAAACCCATCTCTATTATTAATTTAGAGAATTACAGAAGATCCTTAGTATTTTCACTGAATAATCAGGATATCCAACATTTCGTAAAGTTGATAAAATCATCAATCTGTGTCCCTCAATGTACCTTATAAAACTGATGTTTCTAGTACGTGCATTCAAATAATAAACTATGACAACATTTTAAGTGGAAGCCAATGTTATATGAAAGACAACATTACTTAATTTTCTACTCTTTTGTAATTGAGGCCCACATAGAGACTAGATGGAAGCAGCTACAAGTCCTTATAAATGCAAAACAAGCTCTTTTCTTTGCTTCTTGCATTTATAGAAAAGATGATGCAGCAGAGTAGCTGAACAACCAAAACTCCTTTACTGGGACTCAAAAGTACTCAAATCCACTATTCTGAACAATCAGTGCTGTCTTAGTCTGTTTTAAAGACTTTGGTTGTGTTTTTTTTAACTTGTTGTACGTCTTTTTTACTTGCTGCAAGCAGGCTGAGACCAAGTAAAAATATTTTTTAAAAACATTTTAGAACAAATAGCTAGATTCCCAATACTTCTTCCTCTTTTTTGACTAAAAATTGGCACATCCTCCCAAAATTTTAGTGTTTAATCTCATCAAGACATCTATCACCATTCTCTTGCTCTCCCTTCCAACGGCCCCTAAAAATAACCATGGCACCATTTGAAGAAAATGATGCAAAGACACTTATCCAGGCCCTGCCAATCAACTGGTAAAAATAGACTTGAAAAGAGATCCTGTGAATCAACATATGATATTACCACTAGGTGGCTACTTTCCTAGAGCTTGGGAAAGTGAGTTTCTGGACTGCAGCTTCAAGAAGCTTTCCAACCAGCGTGACTGCTGGCCATTCCAGCTGCGGGATTTTGTGTACTGCAATCCACGTCTCTCTCAAGCTCTGTACACTTCTACTCCGAAGTCACCAAAGGCTTAAAATACAAGGAACCTCATGTTTCTGAAAAGAACAAGAGCTGCTTATATACAGATATGGCCATTTTATTGGATGCTAAAATCTAGTTCCAAAATTCACTGAGGCACGCTGGAGTGGAAACTCAAAAAGACTGAAAGGAGAGATGGAAAGTAATATGGAACTCCTCTCATGGTAAAAGAAAAGAGATGAGGAAAATGAGGGAAGAGGAAGAAATCAGGTACACCTTTAGCAATTTCCCCTTCGCCCTCTTCCTTGTCAAACACATCTTCAGATTGAAGGCAATCCCTTTTCTCAGACTTAGAATTTAGTGAACATTTCTAGGACCTTCTCTCTACCTTCCCTGTCCTGGGCTGAGGCTGACGCAAGTGCAACTGAACTGTTCACCCTCTCTGTGAGCTATTCACAGCACAAAATTAGTTCACAGAATTCACTCTAACAAGAACACGTCTGGCTCCGATTGCTGTAGGAGGGAGGTGGATACAAATTCATGGGACACAGGCCTACCATGATCTATTAAACATAATAGCTAAATAAAACTTGTTTTCAGAAGTAGGTTCTGTTTTAATGTCAGTCACTAGGAAACAGGGAATGAGCAAATGATATGAAGCATGTTACTTGCACGCCCTCTTTGAATTGTCTGGAGGCAGTTGATTCATCACTGACAGTAAAAGGACAGTAGACCAAATGGACCAGTAGTCTGCTTCTGTTCTTACGATATTATTAGGTGATCCTTTAATAGTTATCACTTTTTTTTTCCTTCCTGGTAGGCAAAAAACTGACATTAGGCATGTCCATTTAGAATATATTACCCTATTTGCTGGTTAAGGCTTACTTTTTTTCCTGAAAATTACTGTCTGAAAAGGGGGTGCATCTTACATGTCACTGTGTCTTATACGCCGGCAAATAGTATTTGCCCACATGTAAACAGGGTGCGTCTTATATGCTGGTGCACCTTATATGCCAGCAACTACATACTTAAGAGAATATCTTTGACTCTCACCATAACACTGCCTTTTCATGACGGTGAGACTGTGTGCTTCTGGAAGGCAAGAGGCTATGTTGTTGGTAGCAGCATAGAGTCTGCCTTCTTAGACAGGCTTTTGCTGAGGAGACAGATTAAACATACAAAACAGCTACTGGGCAGCAGCAATGGTGAGGAGTAACACTGGCAGAGGATCCCCCAGCGACGACAGGAGTGACACCACAGCTGACACTTATTTAGTACAGCGGACCTGCCTTATCCATGAGGAATTAGTTCCAGGACCCCTTGTGGGTATGAAGAATCATTCATGTTCGAGTCACCCTAACGAGGCTTGCAGCAAGTTTAACAAGCCTCCCAAGGCAAGCCTTATACAGTAACCTTTTATTAAAAATGGCATAGGACAGCCATGGAGACAGAGATGAGCCCAACTGCCAGGTGCACCACATTCTTCTGGCTCCCTTCCCTCTGGGGAGCATGTCAGCCAGGCCAAAACACAACTGGAATAACATCTCTGTAAAACTTAAAGATAATGTAAAAAAAAAAAAAGATTAGTACTATTAAGTCATACTTATTGGGAACAGTGAAAAGGCCATATTTGTGTTCATTTAACTTTACACAAAATGCATCTGTGTGTGTGTGCGTGCGCGCAAAGTGCAATGTCTTTTGTGTGTGCGCACACACACTTTGTGACAATCTTGTTTTGAAGACCAAACATTCACCAAAAAAATATCTGCAAAACCTCTTGTGATCTCATCTAACAGGGAGCTAACTTTTGCAATGTTTTGTTCACAAGTGTGGGACAAAGTGAGGATTTACAGATCTAGTCCTTCCACTGAAGTCTCTCCTTTTCCCCCAAGCATCTCATCCCTTATCTCCTCAATTCCTTGCTAAAACCAGTCTCCTCAGAAAAGGCGTTTACCATGTTTTCTCAATCTCAAATTTTCTGCAAGCAAAACTACTTTTTAAAAAGTTGTTAGTTAAAACTATAGTTTCACAGGCTTTCATAAGTAGCAAGTTAGTTTGATAGTTACTTTTTTAAAAAAAAACTCCTTACTTGGCCCACTTCTTTGTTTTTTTATTAAAAATCTGGATGCTAGAAGCTGCTGGCCTGTGGTACAAAACATACTGTCCTTCCCTTCACCTTGTCATCCCGTCAGCACCCATAGCAGAACATAAGACAGCAACATGAAACACAAGAGCCAACATGTGATATTCCTCCTCCGTCATTTAGTGAGACCCCACTCCCATAATTATGAAAGTAACTAACAGTTAACAATAACAGTTAGTCATCCCAAGCTACATTACAGTCTTACAGCAAATAAGTTATACATTACTTTACATAAAGTATGGAAATACAAAAGAATTATAAATAATTTGTTCATTGGTTATTTGTGGACAGTTGCTTCTGAATTCTGATCTTTCCTCATTGGATAAGTATTTCCTATCTGTTCTTAAGCTCTGCATCTAGTTTCCCCCTGCAGTCATGGTCATTTAGTGTTAAATATAAATTCCCCATGCACTGATTGTTTTCCTCTTCATTTTTCTTTTTCTAAATAGCGCACTGAATTAACATGGGAAAATTCCTGGGTAACAGCAGTACAATACAACACAATCTCAGTTTCAATAAAAAAAAAAGACAAATATGATATCCTATCTTCAGTATAAAAACATAAATAAACGAACAAAACTCAAATGAAACCACCATGGTTATTTTTAGATAGTCACATTTTAGATTTATCAGCTTTCCTGTAACAAAAGCTGCTCAGGAACCTCTTTTGCTGGCCTACTACAAGCCTGCTGAAATACACATTACTTTTATTGTGTACCAATAACTAAATCCCTAAATTTTTGAGAAAGGGTCACAATCCAAACATAGAATCAAACTCATTGATTTCATTAGGCATACGGAGCATGTAATCCCGTTTTGGATTGTGGCCAACAAATTGTTAATTCTAACCACATTTAAGTGTAAAGGGAAGCAAGATAAAGGTAAATCAAGGATTAAAGGCAAATCAAGATTTAAAGAAGATGTAATCCACATCATAGTCAGAAACGTTTTGGAAAACCTGCAGCTTTAAAATGTTTTATTAAATCATCAAGAACTTGACTCCTCGTATTTTGGAGTAAGACACAAATAAATTTATATTTGGATGCTTCTTTTAGTTTCCTACCTGATCACATTGTTTTCTTTCCCTCCTACCAATAACGATAATACCTAGAGAATACTTTATACATCATCCATTTTGTAGTTTATAGTCTGTTATTACTGGGGAATTTCAGAATTCATATGTTTGATTCTCCTCTGTTTCCCATTACTACAGGAGATATATTTAGAACACTACAGAGCTCTGTAACTGAGTCATATCAGCTTGAGAGACAACCTACTGCAGGATGCCCTGCATTCACAAATATAAATCTTCATCTGAGTTCCTGCAGATGAGAGATTCTAAGTCTAAACTGTAACTGTTAAGCTACTGGTAATGAGAGTCGTGCTTGCTGTTGTACTCCAAGTTAGTTCAACCCAAAGTTTTGCCAGTAGGTCCCAATCAAGTTTCTTCCCACCCCATTCTTTGGTACCACATACTATGCTCACTAACAACTCAGTCTCCATGCACAAAGCTTTGACTTTCTCCTTTAGCAAATTAGAGGAACACTGAAGCTCATGTTACTAGCTTAGTATGGTATAGTGATTAGAATGCTAGAGTGGGAGTTCCTGAACCTCACTGAATGACCTTGGGCCAGTCACTCTTTCTCAGCCTGACCTACCTCACGGGATTGGTGTGAAGATAAACTGGAGAACAGGAGAGCCACATACATTGCTTTGAACTGACTGGAGGAAAGGAGAACATAACTGTAATAAACAAACAAGCAAACAAACAAGCAAGCATGCACTTAGTAGCACATTCACCCCTTATGTTTCCCATATATCTGAAAAAAACAAAACAAAAATGAAGTATGGATAAAATGACTAAGACTAAGCTGCAAGTGAGCACAATACATGAGCCTACAGAATGTGTTTATTGCCCACATCACACAGAAATGCTTTAATTTATCATTTCCATACAACATACAGCATTGTAACAACTTTTCACTGAAAGGCTGCAGAAGCAATTGTCAGACATTATTTCCTGGGCACTTTGGAAAGCCATAGTAACAGACCAAGTTTTTTCCCATTTTTAGCCTTCTGCTGTACCTTAATTGTGTTTGGGTCATTTCAAGGAAAAAAAGAGAATGACTCAGCTGAAGACTGCTGTAATAACATAACAGAATTGTAATAACAAGGCTATGTACAATGTGAAAGAAGTCCCAAAGCCAGCTGAAAGAGTAACTGGTTGACATACAGATCTGATCAATATGTGTGAATCTATTACATACTCAAAATCAAGAAATATTAATAAAATTCATGTTCCACTGGCATAGGATCAAATACTAATTTTGACAGTGAAACAGATAAATACAAAATGTGGTATTAACAGAATCTATGACATGCAAGTTTAGGAGTTTTTCAATGAGAATTTTAAAAAATGTTGGTAATTGAGTCTGGTCTTAGTCTTACAGTGCAGATCTTAAATCTAGTAACCAAGTGGTAAGCCAGATATAGTTAAGTAACTCAAAATTATAATGGCTATGCTGCATATAAAAATGAAACACTATGAAATATCCAGTCATCATCATTTACATCCCACTTTTTCTGCATTACTGGGACTCAAGGTCACTTAGAAATTATTAAAACCAATACAGAAGCATATAGAACCTCTGATAAAAATATGTATAATTAGTTATGAAACAATTAAAAAAATTAGAGTGTTAAAATTATTTAAAATTCATCAAAATCCAGAAGACGAATAAAAAAAATCATAAAAACAACACATCATTAAGAGTCTATCACAGTCAGTTCCTAAACACCAGATAGAATAGGATAGTTTTCACCTGCTGGTGGAAAGAGTGCAAGGAGGAGTTATCCTAACTCCATAGGCAGGGAATTCCAAAGTCCAGCAGCAACCAGTGAGGAGGTTCTTTCTCTTGTTCCCACTAAATATGTCTAGGAAGGTGGTGGAGCAGAGAAGAAAGGCTCTCCTGAACATCTTGTCCTTTGTACTGCTCAAATAGGGAAATATGAAATATGATCCTTCAAATAGTCTGGATCTAACCCACATACATCAGAAAGAACCAGCATCAACTACTGGCAGGCCTCTATCCAGATGATTATAAAGTTGTGGCACCACTGAAAAAGCTTTGATCTGAACACACATGTATCTTACATCACAAATTGATAAGGTTTAAAAGAAGTAGAGCCTCCTTTTTGTTGTTGTGCACCTTCAAGTCGTTTTACTTATCTTAGATAAAGAGGAGGCAGATATGGGATAGGGCGCTCTAGAGGTTACAATAGGATCAGAACATTTTGGGTTTGTCCGCGATAATTTCTGCAACCTTGAAGTGAGCTTAATCCTGTCAAGAGACAACAGAATCTTGCAAAATTGTAAATCTTTCAGTCTTGAAGAGCAACCTCATTTAGATAACTTTACATAGCCACCCAGTCTGGAGGTATAGTGGTGGCAAAGTTACTGAGAAAGGACCATAGCTAGTATATTTGATATAACTAGTATGCCAACTACTTTACTGTTTATTAACTTGGTTAGAGTTTCTTGAGAGTTGGCATTGCAAAGAAATCTCAATTTGTACCACTGCCTTGCAAATTATATTTGCCCTTCTATTACTGTTAATCAGAAAATACACAATTGGTGAAAAAATGTTGCTCCATTCTTAAAGGTTCTTTCAAATTGAGCATCACATTTTTTTAAGGCTTGGGATACCATTTTAATTCCATTGACTATTCTAGCTAATATAAGTACTGTATTTCATTAGGATTACAAACCTTAAGAAATATAGCACTAATTTTTCAGATGCATACTTGAACTGGTTGAAAGAATTACTAAGGACATGACAGTTCAAGCATACAGAATAAGGGTGGGCAACTGTAGAAGGAATAGGCCTAAATGTTGTCCTTGGATATCCATGGCAGGCTGCACCATCCCATTTTCAGCTGAAAGCTGCAACTGGAAGTCACTGAAGCTACAACTTTGCAACTCCAAGGAGGCATTTGCACACTTCAGAATGTATGGAGAGATAATGAGGGAGTCTGCTATTCACTGGCAATAAAACATGTGGGGCACTTTTCAGACATTTCCCCAGTCCCTAAAACTGGGGCAAAGCAGGGCACACAAAAATAGGTTACGGTCCACATGCAGCTCATGGACTGCACTTTCCCAATCCCTGCCAAAGAAAAAGTGTTGCTTAAGTA
This sequence comes from Iguana delicatissima, assembly GCA_948472985.1. NCBI lineage: Eukaryota > Metazoa > Chordata > Lepidosauria > Squamata > Iguanidae > Iguana > Iguana delicatissima. Next base: position 20,789 of record CAOKZL010002857.1, read on the forward strand.
AAACAGTATGACTTCTGCAATGGAGTTTTTGGCCCATCAATCTTTAAAAAACTGTGGCAATTCATCCAACAAACTTTGATGAAAATTCAAAAAACTTTTGACAAAATCCCAGTAAGACAAAATTTCTACATTTCTTTGATGCGTAATGAGATGGGCAAATTTGTAGATGAGACCAAATTGCATAAGATGCTAAAATCTGAAACAGACTATTAAGAGATCTAATAATGACATCTAAAATTGGGTCAAATGGTAAGAAAACAGCAAATGAGATTTAGTGAAAGTGCAAGTTAATACAAACTGGAGCAAAACCAACATCCCAAGCACAAAGAATGCCTGAACTAGATTAGAACAAAAAGGAAAAAAACTCAGGTTATGGGGAAGAACACTCTCCGATCTTTCATGGTTTAGACTCGAGGGCTGGAAAATAGTCTTTTACTTAAACCAGTTCAACTCTCATTAGCACAGTCAATAATTGCAGGAGTTCAGGTCCAACACAGTATTTTAAGTCAATTAGTTAACTAAACCAGCAAATTTCATCTTGCGCTTGTTTTCACCGGGAAGTGGCAACCACTTGGTTCAGCAAAACCACTGTTTGCTGTTACAGTTTGGAAGGCAACTGCAAACCAAAGCTAATCAGTTCACATACAATAGCAAATTGTTCATTTCAGTCAGGAAGGAACTAAATGACTTAGAGCAAATAAAAGGGCTAGCAGGGGGACCTGCACTAGTTTCACCAACATGCCACGGGACTTGAAGATCAGAAATATGAGATGTGAATTATCTGTGAACACAGAGTACTGCTCTGCACTATCTGAAAACAGCTACAGTAGAGTCCCAGTTATCTGACATGCGGTTATCCGACCTTCCAGATTAACCGATGTCGCGGCTGCCTGGGGGCGTGGCTGTAGGCATTTCCGCGCCCCCAGACACGCCCCCAAAATGGCAGCCGCCACGGGCCTCCAGCTAATCCGACATTTCAGTTATCCAACCCTCCGCCCGCCCGTTTAGGTCGGATAACCGAGACTCTACTGTATTAAAAGAACTGGAAGAAAGCAATTAACAGTGCAATCCTTTACATGACAGCTCAAAAGTAACTCTCATTTATTTTAACTGGACAGAGAGCCAGTGTGGTGTGGATGTTGGACTAGGACCCTTAAAACCTGCTTGGCTGTGGAAACGCACTAAGTGCAAGTCACACTCTCTTAGCCTCAGACAAAGGCAATGCAAAACTTCCTCTGAACAAATCTTGCCAAGAAAAGTCCATTATAATTTTGCCTTAGTGAGTCACCATAAATTGGAAATTACTTAAGGTATACAACAACAGATTTCCAGGTAAATACATGTAAGACCTCAGCCTAAAATACAGAGGTTGGAGCAACCTTTATAAGGAAGAAAAAAGTGCTTGGACTATTTCCTCTAGAAAAGGAAAGGCTGCTAAGGAGTGGTGCAAGAAATGTTAAAAAACATGAACTATGCAGAGGGTGTAAAATGCAGAAAGATGTTCTTTCTGCTTTCACATCAGGTTGCATCAGCTTTAGGACAAAAAGAAGCATTTCTTCATACAATATATTTACTTATGAAATTCACCACCACAATTTGCAAGCGTGGCCACCAGACTAGAGAAATTTCAGTAAGGATTACACATGCCTTTAGGCCAGTAGGCAGAGTGAAGCAACAAATACTGAATGAGTGAAGCCAGCTGTACCCCAAATCCTCAGGCTGCTCCTACCTTCTTAACCTGGCCCTGGTGGTAATAAACCTTGCATATTGCTGGTTGAGGATGTCTTGATGTCCTTCTCCCAACAGGAAAACATGCCATTTAGTAAAGCCCCTAATCAAGAGAGCAGGCATAGAAGTAGAGAGTCCAAGCTAAGCACTTTCCAAAATACTACTTGCGGTACCACTGCTAGTGCACTTCAGCATATATTTGAGTGAGGAGAAAGCAAGCACCAGGGAAAGAACACGTGCTATGTGGTCTGCCACGGTTTCTTAAGTTCCCCGGTTGCCCTGAAATGGTGGAGCCCATCACCTCGCCAGTGTTCAACTCCCAAGCCAACAAGCTTCTGTCGAAACTTCCCCTCCTTATTCAGAAGCAGGATATTCCTTTATATTGGAACGATAACTACCCCTTTAATATCCTGTGGGCTTCCCGAGGCATGGGGTGCAAGGCAGTATTTCATCTCATCTATCAAGACAATATTTAGCAAGCCGATGTTTTAAGTGGGGGAATTCCCCTCTGCAATTAGTTGCTGTCATGGTCAAAAGACCATGAGAAAGAAAACTAATGAAACCGGCTTATCCAAGTATTTCCTGACCCTCTGCCGGTCCCTCAACTGTGAGAGGTCCCTATTTCACTGAAAGCTTGTAAGGCTGCGATACCGTACCATTATTACTATGACTATTATTAGTATTATTCCTACTATTGTGACCAGGCTGAAAAACTACTGCGAGGAAAGGGGGGTTAGGTTGTTGACTACTGCCTATTTCCCTTTTACTACTAAAAAGCAGCTAGTTAAAAAGAAACTCGGGAAGGAACGGAGTGTAAAGAAGTTGCACTCTCCCACCAAAAACCCTAACCCTGTACGTGTGGATTTGTGCGTTTAGAACATTTAAAAGGTGCCACAGCTGCTACTAAAGCAACGGTACTTTCCAGCCTGGGACAACTAGGTGGGGGAGGGCGTATGGAAAACTTTCCAAGGCTGCGCTTTCCCCCCACAGAACCCATCATCCCCGGAGCTTCGTCCTTCCCGCCACCCCGCCCAGCCGGAGCTGCCCGCAACGCGACCTTCTCCCTTTCCTCCCCGCCTCTCTCCCGCACAAAAGTTCCCCTCAGCGCCAAGTTTAGCAAAGGAGGTGCAGAGGGGAAAGGCGCGCTCGCTCGTCCGCCCCGGGGCCGGGGGGGGGTCGTCTTTGCTCGCTTATTACCTGTGGTCAAATTGTCATTAATCTTTAAGGGCACCCTCAAGATGTAGACCAGGAAAAGCATGACGAAAAACCACAGGGTCCACAGATAGGTCCACGACCACACGATGCAGGACTTGAGCTGCTCCAGCAAGCCGGCCCCTGCTTCAGCCATGTTTTTGAAGAAAGAGGGGAGAGAGAAAGAGAGAGAGAGGCTGGAAGGAGAGCAAAACCACAGAGGCGCTTCAGCCGTGCTCTCTGCTGCCACAGCCTCACGCTGTGTGTTTCTGGGATGATTCATGTCTCCCAAAGTAACGTGTTCCCCTTCAACCTCCGCCCCCTCTTCTCAGGGTTTCCATGTAGGCATCTGCTTAAGCCTCTACCTCAGTTGTAAACAAACACAACAGTAAGAAAAAACCCTACGAGCAGCCCGCGGGTTTTCTCTGTGCGCGCCCACAGCCAGAAGCCAATGCCTCTATTTGAGGTCGTTTCCGCACTTGGCTGTTATAGTGCTATTATTCCATTTTGAGCATCCTATGGAATCCTGGGGTTTGCAGTTTAGGGAAGGGCCTCAAATAAAACTGCTATTAAAACTCGTGCATTTTATGAACTAGGGTTTCTTAACTTATGAACCAGGGTTTCTTAACCTGTGCCTCATGGGCCCTCGGGAATGGGCTTCAAGAGTTCCAAGTGCAAAAAGATATTTTATTTTCCTCCATTTTCCTTCCTGTTACTTTGAAAATTGTCTTTACAAGGGAGGGTTAAAAATGTTAGGCTATGTCAAGAAGGTATTGCTCAGTATAGGATGGAAGCTACTTACTTGTATATGGTCAAGCCATGTACTTTTGACACGATTATCATGTTACGGTGATAAGTTTTGGCAAATTTTCACAGGCGTCCTTGGCTCAGCAAAGGTTAAGAAACACTGTTGTAAGTGATAGAAGGGATGACCAGAAGAGAACCTTTCACAAGAAACAGTCCTTCATTACCATTTTATCTCCTTTTGGCAGTCTGATACCAGCCTCTCCTCCACCATGGGAACAATTACAATTTATAAAGTAATAGTAGAAACCTTTAATTACAATTGCCATATGAGCAGCTTTTTTCATCTGAGTGAGAGATGACCATTGCTTGTTCCCTAGCTATTTCTAGTTTATCATTAATTTTGCTTTGATTTTTTTTAATATTTAGAATGTAGTCATCCCCACAAACAGTTTATAAGAAATCTTGAAGAGAGATTTGATTGCAGCTCTCTTGTACAGCTAAGTCTATTGTGAATAAAATATTCTTCTTAAAAAAAAACTTGTTCCAGAATGTTAAAAAGTAGAATAGAAATTTAAAATAAAAATATGGCAACTGTTTTATTTTTAACTTTTCAAGGGACTCAGGGTTTCATAGATGATTTCCATGCTGCTCTTTTGTCTTTCACATCAAGCTCCAAAAGGTTACTTAGGTTGGGAGATCATGAAGTCTACTGTCATCCACTGACTTTCAGGGCTGAATGGGAATTTGAACCCAGGCCTCCCCAGTTGTACACCAACAGTGTCACAAATGCTTCACATTAGCTCTAAAGTAGTGGTTCTTAACCTTTTGGGGGTGACAGATTTTGAGAATCTCCCATATATGCTTGACTACAAGTGGATTGCATGGATAAGTCAAGGGCGGGTTTTGGTCTCAAAGTTATGGAATTTGCTATGACCCATGGATAAATCAAGGGAAAAAATTAGAAGCATATAATAAAAAATGTAAAGGATGAAGTAAAGGAAAACAATGTCAAAGAATTTCAAAATTCCAGCAAGTGTAACTGTTCATGTCCACCCTAAAGGCTGGATAGTTGAGGAGGAAACTAAATTGTGGCTGTGCCATGTGTAGCGTAGGCAGCCAGGCACAGGTCTAAGAACATGCCTATTGCTAGTGGTGTCACTATGTTCCATGCACATGTAACAAAGGATGCAAAGGATGAATCAAAGAAAATGGAGACTGCTTTAACCCTGATTCCAGCTTTTAAATTTAATTTGGTAATTTTGCCGGATCCTGTAAAGGTGACAAACATACACAAAAGTTGACAAACATACACTTATTTAAAACCTTTAAAGCCCAGTTCCTTATAGCCAAAATAATCAAAATTAACTGTGGAGCTATCATTCGGTGACATCTTTGGTATAAATGTCTTCTGTGCTGTCATTAATTTGACAATTCAAATAATTATCTGACGCTGATTCATCTTTTTCTTCATAGATGGTGTCATCTTCTGTACTGTCCATAGCATTGCTAGTGCTGCATTTCAGGGACACTTTCAACATTTCTGGTAGTATAAATAGTCAATATTGTGTAAATAGTCAGTATTGTATATATAGTTAATGTATATGTTATTTGTGTTGTTTACCTCAAGTCAAGGTAGGATTATTTCTCACTTATGTCTCTTAGTTTGTTGTTTTGTATTTTTATTTGTGTCCAAAACAATAATATATATATAATATATATATAATATATATATATATATAAAAATATATAATATATATATATATATATTCTGGTAGTGTTGATCCCAACTATCCTTTACCCATTTCACTACCAAATGAATGTCTGGATTCATCAGATTCTCTCCTTTCAATAACTTTGGCCAGAACACATGCACTGTTGCTACATATTGTGCAGTTGCTCTGTGAAAGGCTTGTTGAGACAAACATGGAGCACTGATGTTAGGCCACCTGGAATCACTGTTAACTAGTCACTGTTTTCTTTGCTTTGTCCTTTACTTCCTTTGTTACGTGCAAGTGGAATTACCAGTAGTGACAAGCATGTTCTTAGCACCACACCTGGTTGTCTACCTCACACATTGTGCAGCCACAATTTATTCCCTCCTAATCCCTACGGCCTTTAGGGTAAACACATACTGTTATGCCTGACAGAATAAGTTTAAGTTCTTTGGCATTATTTTTCTTGTGATTATTGTAACTGGGCAGAGCTTTGTGCCATCTTCCAGACAATCTAGGATAACTGTGAAATGGGTCTTTCCATTACCTCACCATTTCCATTTCCATTTCCTCACCAATGCTTTGTATCAGGCATACCAAAGGTCATTGGGGTTTCATCCTTATGTTACCAATGTTAGCCATAGTGAAGTAATTCTTGTCTCTGCTTTATAGTAAATCTCTAGAACAAAATGATTTTTTCATCCAACTCTTTAGGCAGCTAATAGATCTTTTTAACTGACGAAGGTACAATCCAGATTAGTTCATGAACCACACATGCCAGTCAGATGATACTTTAAACTGTGCAATGTCTTAAGATACTGAATGTTTTTCTTCTTTTGCCACCTGAAGCACCCTTGTCCAGATGCTTGAGTGAGTCATGATGTAGCCATTTTGTCTGCATTCTGTTATCTAGTCATTCAGACCCTTTTCCATTGCCTCAAAAGTGATACAGTGCTTTTTTAAAAACTTTGGCCTTCCTTGTAGTTCAGCTTCCTTTTTTTTTCCTCTCGTCTCTAATGAGTTTTTAACTGATGCCAAATTCTCTTGCATCTACATAATTATTGGATTCCTTTGCATATTCAATAACTTTCAGTTTGAATGATGCCATTTAAGAATCTCTCATTTTCTTTTCGGAACTCATTTTGCAAAGGGTAAGAACTTATAATTCTACTTTATATTACTATAATAACCATGAGATTGATTGTGGGCTTATTGTAGGATTTGTATAAGTGAAGGCTTTGGTACCGCCTGTAGCTCGTCTGTTATCTGCAAGTGTGGAAAGAGCAGGCTTGGATAGCTCGCACACACCTACTGCTTGCAAAGCAAGCTGAGATGTGGGAAGGGAGGCAAAGGCACAGAGGCCAATTCTAAGGCCTCTTTGGCAGCCTCGGCTTCCTCCTTCTTTCTCCTCAAAGCTGGGTGGGCTGGACTCTGCACACTTCAAGCCATGAGGAGTTTTCTGGATTGCTTTTTGATAATCTGCTCCCTCTAACCCCTCCCCTCAGGGTCCTAATCTGAGATGATCAGTCTAGATAGTTTTTTCAGGGACCTTCAGAGAGCCCATGCTGCCTTGAGGAATCAAGGGAGGTGATTATATCAAAAAAGCTAGTTAAACTGTAGAATTCACTGTCATAAAATATAGAGATGGCTGCCAGTTTGAGCAGCTTTTTTAAAAAAAAATTATATATGAAATTATGACAACAAAGAATAAAAAATAAACATTACAAAAACATCATAAACATTAAAGCATTACTAAAATTCACTAACATGCTCATTCTCATCCATTCTCACCTTCTTCATACATTCCATTCCTTAACTTCCTGCCAGGTTTAATTTAAATTGATATTTTCTTCTAATATAGAAATCAGATTATCAGTATCTAACATATAATTCTCCTAATTCTATATATCCCATATTTATTTATTCACTATACATTTTTCTACTGTTGTAACCAATGTTGATCCTAAACAAGAAAAACTTATTTATTTAACTCCAATCAGTACCAAAGAAAACTTCATCATTTAAATAACTGTTATTCTTTGAAGATTAATCTCTTAATCTAAAAAGCTTGCCACCGCTGTTTCCCCATCTGCCCTTTAGATAGATAGTTAGCAGGTCCCAATGTTTTATGAACTCATCCAGAGGATTTCCTCTAAATAATGTTGTTAGCTTATCCATTTGCACCAAACCGTAAAGCTTTAAAGGAGGGCTGGGTATGTTTATGGAGGATGGCTCATCAATGACTAGTATGTCTTTGTATATCAGTTTTGCGTTAGCAATAGAGAAGACACTACAGTTGCATTAATGTCTTGCTGTTAGGTTTCCAGTCAGCAATTGATTGGCTACTGTGTGAACGGCATATTGGACTAGGTAGGCCTTTGGTTTGATCCAACATTACTCTTCTTTTGTTTTTGTGTTCTTAAGCATGCTGGAAAAGTATGTTATGGTCTTGACCAGCTGCCTAAAAAATATCAGGAAGGAAGCAAAGCACACAGTAATGTATATCTACCCATAGCTATGCACAGTGTTCCACTTTGTGCAGCACTGCTCTGTGGGGCCAGACCACCTATCACACTTCAGATTGAGTTGGCATTGCAAGCAGGACATCCAAATATTATCCTTAAATTATAACTTTATAAGACAAAAAGTGGTACTTTAATTATCTGGGAATACAGATCATTTGTAGCTTTAGAGATCAGCAGCAGTACTTCTAACTGGGCCCCAGCACTAATAGAAGTTAGGGCAACTCTTTCAAAATTGTTATAATGTAAAGTGGCCAGAGACAAATAGCAGCTTGATAATTATATTCTGTATCAGCAGCCACATTTATGGTAGTACCCTCAAACTCATGCCTTTGTCACCTAACCAGCAACAATTCTGCCTGATGTGTAGCTGTTAAAAGCAAAGGCGCTTTTCCAGGAATGCAGGTGGCAATTATAGCTATGATTGCTAAAAATAATGGTGATGTTCTTTTTGAATCATTGGCCCTGGATTCTATTCAGAATATCTATTCAGTAATAAAAAGAAAGTGAATATTTGAAGGGATGTCATGTCGAGGAGGGAGTGGGCTTGTTTTCCACTGTTCCAGAGACTAGGACAAGGAGCAATGGATTCAAACTGCAGGAAAGGAGATTCCTCCTGAACCTCAGGAAGAATTTCCTGAAAGTCAGAGCTGTCCGGCAGTGGAATATGCTGCCTCAGAGTGTAGTCAAGTCTCCTTCTTTGAAAGTTTTTAAGCAGAGGCTGGATGGCCATCTGTTGGGAATGCTTTGATGTGTGTTCCTGCATAGCTGGGATTGGACTGGATGGCCCCATGGTCTCTTCCAACTCTATGATTCTATGATTTTAGAATAGAACAGTATTCACAAAGGTAACACGTTCATAATATTTTACCATAGCACTGAAGGACTACACGTTCAATTTATGCTGGCACAGATTTGGGCAAACATACTGCAATTTATTTGGATTCTGGCTGTATTAATGGATATGTCAAACAACATTCTGTCTTGTTGAAGACTCAATTTTTAGTGTTAATCAAAGCTTTGCCCAAATTTACTGAAATTTGTCAGGAAGTACCTATGTGGTGAGTACCATAATCTGGCCAAACACAGCAGTCCTTGGAGAAATTACAGCAACACAGAATGTCAAAGATTTCCCTTAAGAAAACTTCTGCATATTGTGGCTGTTTTAAAAAATCACCCCCAGTACTGCTTTTTCCTTTGTCCATTTAAATGCATACAACTTGAAATAGATTGCATTATTTCCTTTTAAATCTGCTATATTTTAATGAAGTTATTAGTTTTAAATTCCCTGTTGTTTCAAACTGAAACGACCGATCCTATGATCTATCAGTCTTCAGTAGCTTTGTTCATTGCCATACCAAAGTTTGCTGTTGCTGTTGCTTGTACTTTCTTTATTATCCAAAAGTATGTAGACTGGGGAAAGATGAGACAGTGTAAAAGAAAAGAATCCTCTTCAAAATAACTGGATATTTGGAAAATCTTGCCTTCCCTGCCAAAACACACAATATACCAACGCTAAAAAAAATCCCTTTCATTATAGAATCACAGAAGTTAAAATTTGCTGCATTCTATCCCAGAAATGATTAATATCAGTGAATGTTCTTCTTCAAAAGTAGTAACAGGGAAATTCAGCCTTCAAGAGAAGAGTTTCAGTACTATTTATTAATGAGGCTGAAAGCATATAAATTACAAGATAAGCTAACTGACTTATCTACACTGTGTAAACGGTAAACTTACCACCCATGCTGATATATTTGCTGCTGTGGATTCCGAGAGCATGGCTCTTGGGGAGCTTAATTCACATACTCAGGAATTTATGACTACCATGAAAACTGTGGGGAAGTCCCTAAGTATCATAATCTCAACATATGTAAATAATCACATTATAAAACTGAGTTTCATTACTGTATAGGATGATGGTAGTCTAAAGGTTTAGGATTAGATGTCTATTTTCTCAATGTCAGGCTACACCTTGCTGAGGTTTAGACTGGCAGCAGAGAGGCTGGTCTATTAAAATGGTATACCCTTGAAGACAGATGAATGCAAAAACAGATCTCTCAGGGACTTTCCAAACACACCTGAGAATTCTAACCCCCTATGTCAAACCTCTGCATCTGACATGGCGACAACAAAGAGTGCAGAAGACACGTAGAACACAGCTGAAGGAAAACTGATCTCAAATCCCTGCTGAATAAGAGCTTGATATCAAGCCTACTCTGCAGTAATGATGAGCGTAAAGAAGAAATCTTTGTCTTCACTGTTCTGCACAGGAGCGTTTCCAAGTAGCATGGGGCCTTCTAGGAGTCCGAGTAGCATATTGTAATATGTCTGTAAGACATTTTGAGGACAAAAATCATACTTATACTCCCATTTCCCTCCCCTCTGTTTTGAGCCTGCTTCTGAACATTCAGAGGGATATTTAATGTAGCTAACTGAAGTACTCCTCCTCCACTTACATAGTGGACATGCCCATTGAGCAAGACACATTGCCCTCATATCTGCATTTTTTAGAAACTTTGTTTGGTACTTGCCAAATGGGAATTCATGTGGTATTCTGCCCACGAATGTAAGTATATATTTCATACTGTCTTCTCTACTGAATATGTAATCAATATTTTCTATTTTTGCAGTGGTACAAAGCACCTGAACCAGTAGAACAGAGATTAAGGCTGTATGCCATTTTTAACCCAGTTTTTAATGCAGATGTTTCTTCTGACTTCACATTTTGTTTTACTTTACCACATTGTCTATAATATATTTAGAGATGCTAAATGAAAACATTTCTGAGTTGCAGCTTGCCAACTGTTAAATTTAGTAAGAGACATTTTATCCCACAACAATGCCCAGTAGGATGATGTCCTAAAAATGAGCTCATACTCATCCATCTTCCCCTCACTTTACATAACTGAATGGGGACTGAAACTATAACGTGCAAGTTTCCCATGTATGAAAGGAACTTGCTTGAAAGAAACAGGTCAGGTGGAGGAAGAGCTGTTCCACTATTGCAATATCCTGCCTTCTGTTTCCTGACAAGTCCAAATAGATTCAAATACAGTGAGAACATGACCTGGGGAAAAGAAAGTGACATACAAAAGCAAATCTGTAAGGATGTGGGCTGGCTGTTTTTGAATAAAAATTCTGGACAGCTCAATGAGATTCATGTGATTTTTAGACTAGAAACAAGAAGTAAATCAGAAACAATTACTGTTGCAGGGCAGAGGTTGCATAGTAGTTGACAGCGCTTGCTTTTACTCACTGTTATCACATTCTGATGAGCTACCATTTCTTCTTCTTTCGTTCTATCAATTATTTTTTATGTTTAGGTAACCTATTTTCAGTGATCTTAACTGTAAGGAGGAGATAACAATCTTTACTAAAATTGCAGAAAGTTTGGGCTAAACCAGTGGTTCCTAACCTTTTCTTTACCAGGGACCCCCCATAAATATAATTTGTTGTCAGGGACCTGCCAAACTTAACTCAAGATTTAAATATTTACATTTAGATTTAAATATTCAAATACTTAAAATGCAAATATTTAGAATCTCTCATCAGGGGTCTTCAAAATTTGGAGAGAAGGGAGAAATAAGTAAACGTGCACACTATTACAGTCCTCACTCCACATTTGTGGGTTTGACCTTCTCAAATTTAATTATTTGCAAGCACATGTGCCCCCCCATTCTCCTCCTCCCATTCCCATGCGTTCTGCCCCTCTGCGGAGAACTTGCACCATGGAAAAACAGAAGGGAAGGGGTGGAAGGCTCACCTGAGCTTTCCTTTCTTCCTCCGGAGCTCCCCACTTCCTGTTCTTATGCAAAATGGAAGGGAATGGGGGATGGAGAAAGGTTCGCGTGAGCCTTCCTTTCCCCTCTGGAGCTTCCCCTCCCATTCCTATGCATTTTGCCCCTGCGTGGAGAATTCGCACCCAGGCAAAATGGAAGGGAATAGAGTGGAACCTTGGAAGGGAGGGGAAGAGGGTGTCATTTGAGTTTTTTCCACTTTGGTGAGAGTTCTGCACCCCAAACCCTCATGAAAGTGGAAGGGCCACTCTACTATTCTCAATGGAAAAGGAGGGCTGTGTGCTTGTCTTTGGAGGTTCCACCTTCTCCATCAGAGAAGCACTCACCTCTCTCAAGAGAAAGGAGACCAAACAACCAAATCACAACAGGTGTGTGTTGTAGAAGCTGCTTCTGCTCACTTGGTTTCCAGGGTTGTAGTCCAACATTCAAACTGCTACACCACATGGGCTCTCTTGATTGATATTACAAATGATTAAACCATTCTGCTAACTTTAAATGGCAAGCTATCTACTAAATATCTGTATCTGAATGCAATTTTAGTATTGCATTTCCTAAATGGAAGAAAGCTATCTTAGGGAAATCTATACTCAACTATTAATTTACCCTGCTGCACTAAGAGAGAAGAACAGAAAAAGTTCATACTGTGAGCACTACCAAAACACCACAAATATATAAGATGGTTAGGTCCTGGATGTGAAATGCGTGTACCGAAGGATCTGGACCATTTCAGGGCAGTTTTTGATATTATTTCTTTCAATACCAAGTTGTACGACAGATCATAAACAAACTTTCAAAAACAGTTCATTTAGTAGCAGAGGGCAACATATGAGAAAGCAAAGTAAAAAGATTTGGTGAATGAAACTGGTCCTGGACACAAGGTTACACACAGACATGGTTAGTAAAGGTGAATAAGCAACACTGATTATTAACCGTATTTGTTCCTGAATCTTCTTGTGGTTCTCCAGTTTCTCAGTGTCAACTCTCTGATCTACATATATAGCTGAAGTTGTTCTGTTTAATCAAAATAAAATGATAATCTTATGCATTTATCACCCCGAAATACTCTTAAGTACATAATGAAACTACAAAGAAAACAGTGAACTTAAGTACTATGTAGTCATTATAAGTAATAAACCAGCAATTAAAGATGCAACTCATGCCTTTTGCTGCCCTGCTGCTTCAAGCTAAGCCAATCTGGTCAAATGAAATGAGAAAATAGCAAATGTTTCCTTAAAATAACATGTAGTACTAACTTGAAGAAAGCTCTGTTGATGACTTACATCTTTGTTTCAATCTAGTTGGTCCAAGTCTGGGACTTAAAAAGTCTTGGTCACCCTAGTAAAAAAATCTACAGAGAAAACTTGAGAGAAGGCATGTCCCTGCTGATTCTTCTGGACCTTCTAGTTAGAACAGGACAAGATTTGAGGTATCTTTTTCCAGATCTCGCAGGAGAGGTTTCTGAAAGAGGTGCTTGGGACTTCTGCTCAATGCTGTGTTCTTTGACTTATGGCATTTTGCAGGGTTCCGCCTGTTGCTCTGTTGTTCAGCATCTGCATCAGCCTTCCCCAACCTAGTGTCTTCTAGATGTACTGGACTAAAATTCTCACCATCCTAAGCCATCAATACTGGCTTGATGTGAAATGAAATGTAGCCTAACATATCTGGAAGGCACCAGATTGGTGAAGGCTGGTCTACATTAATCTGTGCTGCAAGATATTCTGGAGTAAGATTTCACCAGGACATTAATGATATTAAGCTCTCTTCTTTCCATCTGAGTCCAGAAGGGCTGCGTAATTTCAAGAATTCAGAAATCAGCCCAAGAATCATATTGGACTGGTATGGCAAACAGACAAAAGTTTATTCCAGACTCTTGTAGTAAACTGGCCAAGTCAGCAGTAAGAATACAGATCATGTTGGATATGATGACAGTTCTAGGAAGACCAAGCATTAAGGTTAAGAAGGCTCCTAAAACTGCACTGACTTCGACTCTCAGGTGGCAGCTATGGACAGAAGTGCTTTTGTTCAGTTTAGGCTACGTCACCTGTATTGTATCTGGAAAGATATGTACACAGATACCTTAGTAATATGGAGACTGGATTGCCACAACATGCTTCACATGGATCTGTCTTTAAAATATTCAGAACTTAAACGAGAAGAAAATGCAGCCAACAATGCTTTTTACTGAAGTTGAATTTTTGAGCACAGTCACTTAAAATATCAGTATCACTGGCCTCTTTTGGGATTCAAATGCAATTTAGCATACCAAGATATAGATCAGTTAAAGAGTCCCTTCTGCACATCCTGCCATCATCTGAAGTATGGTTGGGAATAAAGTGTGAAAAAGTTGCCAGTGTTGATATGTCTAAACTATTGTACTCTCTTCCCTGGGGAATTCCATCTGATTCTTTAACATAACAAATGTGAGGGCTTTTTTGTTTCAGAATGTTATACACCTTGCCCTTGCCAATCTTGTACTGACTTTTTAAAATAAACATACTCATAAGTAAATAGAAAATTTCCATTTTAATGTCACATTGAATTTTAGTACATTTCAATCCAAGAAAAAAATAAACTGACAGACACAGTAATGAGTACAGGATTATATATATATATATGTTTTACAATATGCCTTGTTATAATACAGTTATGGCTGTATGGTAAAAATAACTTGAGGACTGATGGAATCCAAACTCATCTGAGTAGCTGTCAGGAATAGAGCACTAAATGCATTTCCAAAATAAGCACTAATGTTTCATTTCAACACCTTAAAAACAGCATTAGACATTGGCCTTAAAAAAAAAATTAACACCGAACTAGCTAAATAACTGGAGAGTTGGGTAAAGAAAGTTTTCCCCAGACTTTCATATGGTGGAGGGACAGATTTTTTTCTACAATACACATGGCTAAAATCCATGTTGAATGTCAAACTTGTGATACTCAGTAAGAACCTCTTCTAGGGAACTGTGTTCTAGAAGATGCCTTTCTGCATGAAAGCAAGCAATGTAGGATAATCTTATGCAAAAATATTTTTCAAACTGTTTTAATTGAACTGAAAACTATAGGCATGGCATCATTATAAAAAAGTCTAAATATATCAGAAGCTCTCAACATTTCCAGCTACACTGATTTCGTAAGTGTTTAAAGGAGAAACAAAAGGACAAAGAAAAATGGTCATTAGCTAAGCCTTGTGTTCAAACTAATTACAGTGATTTTCAATGGCAAATGCCCATGCTGATTGGATGACTTAATAATTCTGAATACCTTTGTGATTATTTTATATACAAGCACACCAAAATGATCCAGGCTTGAAATCTTCCTTTTAGGCATTCTGCATTTCTTTCCCAATCTTGTAGCTAAGGATCTTATTCCAGTCAATCTTTGTGCGAGTAACTGGCAGTTGTCGGCGTAAGGCCTTGAAAGTAGTGTCCGACATAGTTTGATAATTTTCACTGATAGCAGTCTGTTCACAGTAAAAGGTAAAACAGAAACATGTTCAGAAAACATGGTTTGATAAAGAGTATAAACAAAAATAAAGAGTATATTAATTGTGTCAGGTCAGTTTTTGTCAGCAGAACTAAGGGCAAGTGATTCCCTCTTCTCTCAACATCTGATATAGAAGAGATCTGAGGGCAATGGAGAGGGGTTCAAGGAAAAGGTGAGAGAGAAAAAGTCTTGCTGCATTAGCAGGAAGTCTAATAGTGTGATGTTGAATTTAAGCTCCCAAGAGCATTATCTGCTACCATCTTAGAAAACTGATTTCATGTCTATATCAGAAAAAAACAACTGTTTTTCAAATGATAATACAAGTAATATGATTGACCAGGAATCTCAAGATTTCAATTATGGCAGGCATCATATAGACATAAGAGTATTTAGCATTCTTTCTTAGTGGAATACAGGCAGACACATGTTCCTGAAAAGGGACCTTTGTTCACAGGCTTAAGTAACAAGAGTGCTTTTACAAGTTATGTACCCACCAAAATGAATTTGGTTCATCACACACTTTAAAAATTATAAACACTGACATAAAAGGGCATCTGTGACAGAAAGGGGCCATCCACAAAAGAGGAACCATCACATGGAGTGAACCGATCTTTCTCTCATCTCTTGAGTTGTATTTACAGAATATGGTATGCCAAACACTGTATTTTGAAATTTGTTAGACTATACTTCTCCCCCACAAATTTAACTTACGACAACATATCCATCCACACACACACACACACACACACGCATACATGCATACATATTTTAATATAGGCCAGGGGTGGTGAAATTCTGACTCAGTAGCCATATGCCACTCCCTGGGCTTGTTCTCTTCCTCAAACAACTCCTATAGAACTCTCCAAAATATCAGTGAAATCATTTTCCAAAACTGCTCCTGGAAACCTCTAAACCCAGGGGTTTACATTAATAGAACTCCACAATCCCCCCCCCCGCAAAAAGTCTGATCAATCCCAGAAGCATAAACCAGCAAGTTATTTCTGGTTTCATTTTGAGCTGAAAATCAATTCCTCCAACAGGACAATATGGTTCCAATATGAGGCAAAATATGGTTTCTATACCTACCTCAACTGCTCACTCCATCATAAAAATAAAGAAGATATTTTGCATAAATGCTTTCTTTTAAAAAAAAAGGCAACAGGGTCTCACAGTAAGTCATGAGTTTAAAAAAGGGATGCTGTATCTTTGTACTCACACCTTGAAAGCCTATGTTAGGAAATTCTCAGAAAATGGTTGCATTCATGTTTTTTGTTAAGCAGGTATTCACAGTCAGATACAATTCTAGCAAATTTCCTTTCTTGGTGGTGCTGACCTCTCAGGCTTAATTATTTTCACACATGCCTATCAACCATTTTTGGCTCCTTCAAAACACATATTATACAAGAAACAGATTCACTAAAATAACTAAAATGAGAATGAATAATCATTCTAGGTAGGCTGAAGGAGCAATCTACAAAATGTGGGTTAACCCTTCATGACAATCTGACTGAGGCAGAACTTCACAAAGGTTCTAATCTGTTCTGTCTATTGTCTCCTGCACCATTCTCCCCTCAGTGTGATTATATAGCCTTCCCGACCATTGCAGAAGTTACACAATGACAGAATAGTTAAAAACCACAAAGTTGATTCTTTTTTGTGTGTGGGGGGGTGTTTATTTCTACCCACGGTGGGGGTAGACTGTTCCTTCAGCCTGCCCATAATGATTATTCACAACTTCTCATTCTCAGATACACTGAAGGAGCATGAAGGAACATTCACTGAAGGAACATGTGGGATATACCCAAGACACCACCTAAATGGTGGGCCTCAGTAATATTATACTGAATCACTGGCTGCAAAACTGTTCTTCCAAAAGCTCCTATCCCAATCTGAATTTATCCATCTTACACTGTCCGACAAAGTAAATGATTCCTGCCACCCTGCAGTCCTATAAACATCCTCAATGTAGTTGCCATTCTAAAGGCCACTGTAGCCATTGGTATGGAGTGCACCCAGATATACTGTGGCCAAGGTTCTTTAGCTAAATAATGACACAGGTAAATGCAACTTTTAATCCAATTTGATATCATCTGTTTAGTTGTTTTGTGCTCCAAAATTCTTGTATTAAATGAGACCAACAAAGTCTCAATTCACCTGATCGCTTTTGTTCTCTACCTTCACTGCCCTTCTAATATCCAAAGAACACCAGTTTTTCTCAAATGGATGCACTGGATTTGAGCAGAATGTAGGCAATTCCAAAGATTTACCACTTGCTCTCAAATGAACAGATTCTGGAATGAATGATGGATCTATAATGAAAGACAACTTGTCACTTTCAAACCTGCAGAAATTTGGGTTGACAGATAGAGAAGCCAACTCAGACACCCTCCGAGCTGATGTTATTGCCAGAAGGAATATGACTTTAAATGATAAAAATCTCAAGGACACTTCCCTCAAGTGTCACAAATAGTGACTTAATCAAAATGTTTAACACTAGATTTAAATCACGCAAAGAAAATCTATGTACTATCAGTGGAACCTGAAAGACTGCACCTCAGAAAAATCTCTTTACATGTGAATACAAAGGCAATGGCTTCCCTTTGATTGTTATTAAGGTAGAAAAAGCTGATACTTTTCTCTTTAATGCATTTGGTCTCAAGCTACTCACTAACCCAACCTGCAGAAAAGCCAGTATGTCTTTAATTTTCACCTTTTCTTTTATCACTGAATTCACTAAACATCACCCACTAAATGACTTCCAAGTATTACTACAGATTGCTGTGTACATTGCCTCCTTGAGGCCGTAATAATATCAGCCACACAATCTGAGTACGCTCGCTCCAATCTGCACCACTCAATCTTCACATGGTTAACATTAGCCACTCTGAGTGTGGATGCAGTATTGTACCAGGTCCTTCATCAGTGGTAGAAGACATGGATCCTCTATTGATAGACCCATCAATTGAGGAATCTGCATTGCCAATAAGGACCGATTATCACTATCTGTGCTTTTTCCAGATAGATTTTGTTCAGTACTCTTTCAGCTGTTTGCTGGAGTGGAAAAGTGTACAACAGGTCTTTCAGCCATGCTACTGACAAGGCATCTTGACTTTTTGCACTTGGAGTGCCAATTATGGTAATCAATCTTTTAAATTTGGAATTCCTGCCAGAGGTGAATGGGTCTACCACAAAGTCTCCATATTTGTCCTGTAAGCACTGGAATATTGATAGTGTTTCCGATAGGGATACTGGTAGTGTTTCGCACCTGCTCAGGAAATCTGCTGTCACATCAGATTTCCTTTGAGGTATACTACCTTCAAAGACTTCTGATGCTTCTCAGCTCATTTCATTCTTAGTCCTCTAAGAATGGAGGCACGTCGACTGCATAAGTAGACTTTCACTAACACACTGACAGTGTATATCTGCACATTTTGCTTTTGAATTACAGTCATCTCTGCACATTGCTAGGGTTAGGGTCACAGGACCCCCGTGAAAGTGGAAAAACATGAATAACTCTAGGACCTCCCAAATCATATTTAACACACAAAAAAGTATGATCACCATATTCAACCCACCATGGATTCCTTTGAGGCATCAGGGTTCCTTCACAAGGCAGAAGTGGATGGCGGGTGGGGATTACTGCCACCTCTACTGCTGCCCCACACCATTTTAATAGGGACTGACAAACCTTGTTTGCAGTTTCTCAGTCTCACAAGGCTTGCAGTCCTTATTAAAAATGGCATAAGGAGGCAGCAGAGGTGACAGCAAATAATCTGTGAACAATCAAATGCACAAAAGTGAAACCCCGCAAACGTGCAAGGCTGACTGCATTAGTGCAAAATAAAATAAGGATGACTTGACAGCACTCATTTCTTGAGGACTGATTGTTACAGTGTTTTCCATCAGTGGCTGTTGCTCTTAATGGCACAGCTATAAAAGCCTGCATCTGTTGTTATCACTATTATCTGGGTGGAATGAAGAAATTGCCATGAATTAGGAATTTATCCCTGACACATCGTTTCAGGTCTTTGAGGATCTGTTCTGCAGTGACCAACTGTAATGTCTTTTTTGTATTACAGACAATTGATATGGCCTCAGGAAAAACTGGAAGACATCTTGTGTGAACCCTCGCCCAAGGAATTAGTTGGATTGTTGATGTTATTATACTTAACACTCTGGCCAAGTACATCACATCTGCTTTTCTCTTCTGAATTAACTCAAACCACCTGCTTTATCTTTGTCCTTCTTTCTTCTGAAAAAACACAACCTATTTCTGTATTTATCTGTGTTCCTAGTTAAGTCACATTCCTGGTTGCCTCCAGATGAGTTTTCTTATAGTTCACCATTAATCCCAGACCCTCCAGACATTCTAAAGTTCCCTTGAGGTCTGTCTCTGCCTTTGCTCACATCCCAGCCTTTACCAAGATATTGTCCAGAAAATGCTACAGAAAAACTTACTGCTTGTGGCTTTATTGTTGCCAATTTGCTAGGATTTTTTTTTCCAGAATTTTAAGATTGTCCTAACTTTCCCACTTATTTAAACCTAATGTGTTTAATCCCTTTTGGTTCAACCTTAAATACACTTCCTTTATTACCTTCCTTTTCTGTTTCCTCCTCCAAGTCTGTTCCACTTTCACTGTCTAACTGTTCTTCATCCTCTCCAGATTCAGACTGTAATTCTGATGAAGTCATGTTATTTTCTGTTATGTCTTTATTATCCCAGTTCCCCGCAACCACATGTTTTGTTCTCTCTTCACATTTTAAAGAGTTAGCTAAAGAAGCACTGGCAATACTTTCTTTCCCTTGTTCCTTTAATGTTTTGTGCCTGAAGAGATACATTTGATTGAATGTCATTAATTTCACTAGTATTTAAATTAGAATCACAATTCATTTCCACTGTATTTACATTTGTATTAAAGGATTTACTGAAATTCTTTAAACTAGATAAAATTCACTGTATTTAATAAATTCTGGCTACTTAAAGTCACTTGAATTCCTGCTTCCACTTAAGGTCTCACCAACTTCCTGTTGTTTCTCATTACAGCATTACTGATTTGATTAACTTGCATTCTCTGGCTTGGTTCTTCTTGAAAACTTCAGTTTTCTTGTGCTTATGCTGAGTTGTCTATTACTATACACATCAGATAATTCATAAATTGATTGTGTATTTACATTTAAGGGAGGTCTTCTCATCTCCGTATTTAACAGACTTAGATTTTCTGACACATCCTGACCATCAATCAGTGTGTGCAGATGACCAGAAGTCGAGTTTGATTTTTCAAGCTCAGTGGACCCCTTGCTGTTATGAGACTTGTTTGATAGGCTCTTTAGCTTTAATTTTGGCTTCCCTTTTCTTTTCTAACCTTACCACTCTGCTCCTGCATTGTCTGTTTCATCTTCTCCAGAGCCACCAGCTTCTGGGGAGAATGGCTTTTCATACTGCTCTTACTGGAGCTTATGAATATTTTCTTTAGCAGTGACTGCTCCAGACTCAAGAGACTTGTCACTCACTTGCAATAATTTTTTTTACATTTGCCAGATTGCAATGCTTGTCCTCTGAGACCTGTAGACTTGTGGTCATGGGGAAGCTTAAAATCGACACATCTTATTCAGTCTACCTCTGTTTCTTTGCCAAGGGTAAATGATAATCTTTTACACTGTCTGAATCTGTTTGCTTTCTTTTCTTGCTTACAAAATCTGAAACCACTTCTACTCTACTATCTAAGCCAGTGGTTCTCAACCTGTGGGTCCCCAGATGTTTTTGGACTTCAGCTCCCAGAAGCCCTGAGCATTGACCATAGTGGCTGGGGCTTCTGGGAGCTGAAGTCCACAAATATCTGGGGACTCACAGGTTGAGAACCACTGATCTAAGCAAATGCAAGTTGAATTATTTATTTAAATATTAATTTAAATTCTTAAGTATTTTAAACAAAGAAGAAGAAAGAAAAGAAATTCATGACTGGTTGGCAAGGCAGGTTTTTAAAAAGTGAGAGGAGAGTGGTACAGGAGGCAATGTATCCAACGGATTAAACATGGTGAAGTCCTGCCTCCATCAGGTTGGCATGAGGCCTTGACCCACATGTTGTGGATTACTCCTTCAGTCTACCTTAGAAAACACACAAACATACATATATTGCAAGCTCGTTGCATACCTGGTATTCATTTTCTGCGGCCTCTACAATTTTTACAAATTCTTTTGCTGTCTGGGCTTCATTCTGCAAGAAAGAAGACCATGTTTAGATCACTTGTACCAAAATGGCTCTGTTTAAAGCCAAAAACCACTTAAGAGATGACAATTTTGAGCCTTTTCACTATTCGTAACACTGTTCAAAGCACATTCTCAGTAAGCTTTTTAAAAACATCAGTATTCTCAGCAAAATCAAGGTACATCTGCATTTATTTGGGATTGGGCAACTTAGGAGAGGTTTCTAGTGATGGTGTACAGTCTCAGTGCTAACCAAAGGGAAGAGAAAGTGCAAATGTTTTGTTTTTCTTCTTCCCTATACTTTCCTTTTTTTTTTCTGGAGTAGTTCTTCCACAGTTTGCATATTTTCCAAATCATACAGAGTAGAAAGAATCAATTCTGGACAAATCAGAAAGGAAAAGGGAACAGGAATTACAAGTTGCTGTGTTTTTGGTTTCCCAGCTTACTGTCCCATTAAAAACAGCTCTAGGCAGTTTGCTTTTTCCTCACTGTTGAGTTAAAGGATCCAACACATATTAAGGCTTGACTTCATATTTCTTAAATACAGAGCTACATCTCCATTTGCTTTATTCACTAACCCGCATAGTCTTAAAATGGAAATACTGTAAGGCTTTTAGCAGGTCAGATATTAGGATAATTTTCTTTGATCTGTTAAGCAAAAACTTGGTTTTTTCTGTACACCTGTATGAGAACATGTGTCATTCAGAAAATAATGGTGACATAAAGAACATCACAGTAGTTCAGCATAGATTTCTAATTATTTATTTTGGGAATTTCAGGCCAGCTTTCCCTCACAACTTCTAAAGCAGCTATGATTTAATCTACCATCATACTTAGATTTCAAAGGGTCAAGATTTCATTTTTTTTAATTCTCTGACTTCTTGGCTTCCAAAACAAATGGAAAACAAAGCTTCCTTCAATTCACAGTATTCTTGGCTGAGGAAACCATGTTTCATTGTCTAGTTCTGTATCAAAATGAAGCCATCCAAGACTTTCTTTCAGTTTTACTCACTCTCATTGCACAGGAATTCAGCCCTCAGACTAAATGCAAAATGTTTACATATTCCAACATACCTTGTATGAGAATAAACTTTGTACAAAGCATCTAGTTCAACAAGAAGCATTAGGATTTATCAGTAGCAATCCATTCCAAAAGGTAAACTGCCTTCAAACAAAGATAAACTTTAAAAGTAGATGTAATGTGGCACAGAAATTTCCTGTGCCTTCAACATACCCTAAGTAGGTCTTTGAAAAGTCCTATAATATTTATGGAACAATTCTACAAATCATATTAGAAACTGAAAAGATGAAGGTTTGTAAAAGTTAAGTAGTTTTATGCAAAGGATTTTTAAATATATAGATAAAAAACTACTACTAAGTCAGCAAAAACAACAACAAAAAAAAACAAGATGGCAGCACTAGTTAAAGAAAGACTTCATTCTCTTAACTGCAAGTCAGCTATTGGCCTCCCCCCCCCGACATTTCTAGGTTCTTCCTAAAAAAGTGCTAGCAATATTGGGGAAAAAGAAATCAGAGTAGATGAAACATATCCAAATGTTAGTTTTCCATAATTCTGAACTCTGGGCTACTGATTTTACTCATTTCTGCATGCTGCTTTGGCAAACTGTAGATAAAAAGTGATTAGTACCTTTGCAAAATGTAAAAATGGCTAATATGGAATGTTGGCTGCTTAAAATTTAAATGAATACAAGAAGGGAGAGGATTTTTTTTAAACAACTAAGGAATTCACAAAAGTGAAACCTTCTGAAGAACATAGTGACCCATCATTTACTCCTGTAACTTTATCCATTTTCCAACATACTGAAGCAGAATTCTGTAATATGCCAAAGTTACCCAACACTTGGTCATGCGTGTAGTCACATGTTCTATATTTAATTGTAACATGTAGTGATACACTGTATATGTGACTCAGTGACTGTGGAATAACTACAGATACCAATATTGTGAAATATCAACTGATGCCAGCTCTATAAGCATTCTTCAGTGAATAGTGTTTGGATATCCAAGTAAGAGAAGTAAAGTGGTGAATGAAGCACTGATGAACATCCGTCAGCCTGTGGGTGGCTGAATACGAAAAAGCATAGACACTGAATGTTAATGTCAGAATGGCGTATTTCATCTTTGCAACTAATTAAAAATAACTATGCTGTGGCACTTGATAGATTAACAAATGTATAGCAGCATCAGAATTACAGGCATAAATATACAAAGTACACACTGGTGAAACAGACTAACATGGCTGCCTCTTAGACCAGTGTTTCCCAAACTCTGGCTTTTTCAGGTGTTTTTGGACTTCCAACTCCCAGAAGCCTCAGTCAGCTTGGCTAATAATTAGGAATTTGGGGAGCCAAAATCCAAAACATTTGGAGGAGAAAAGTTGAGGAAACACTGCCTTAGACAAATGTCACTAAGTAAAAATGATTCTTACAATTTAGATAAGAAAAAATACTCACAGTAACTGTTAAAGAATCCTGTATATCTTTATGACTCACTAGCTGAACATTTCCATCTTCGTAATAATGAACCTAATAAATAAATAATTAATAACACCAAATCTTCACACACAGAAAATTGTACCATACATCAGGAATAGTAAGCAGTGTTATATTCCATTCAAAATGCAGCTAGATAAACATTAGTATTTAATGGATTGAGGATGTCAACAGTTAATGGATTAGAATGTCAGCAGTTCCAATCCTTTTTAATAATTGTTTCTGTTTATTTCTACACTATAGATTTAGATGGTTCTTTGCTATCCCTTCCTGCTTTCATCTTCTGTTTATTTTCTTTTTGTTTTTAGAAGTGGAGGTGTAGTATATCTAAGTCCAAAGTATGTCTTTTAGAAATGATGATGAGGGAAATTTGCTGCAAAACCTCCTACCCAGCATAACTAAATGTACCTTCCAGTATTATTATTTTTTTAAAATCTCAAGAAAGGTTAATAAAACAAAATAAAATTTTATGTTTATTTTACAAAGGTCCAAGCCATATTACTTCTTAAGGCCTAGCTTCTTCAAATGAACCTGTGAGGCACTTGAAACTGTATCTACAGCCTCTTCTTTGGATCTTTTCGTTTTTGGTGAAGGGGTGGGGACCTAATAGGCTCTAAGCTACTCTTCAGGAGCTTGGTTGGCTGAGGCTTTCTACTCTTTCTATTATTGCTATTCCTATGTTTTACTCTATAGCTCAAGTGATACACTTCAGTCCTAGATCATGTCTTTAAAAATTAATTTGCTAATTATTCTTCTATTATGTTATTGGAAAAAAAGTAATCAACTTTGAATATCATCAAACCAAGCAATAAAATATAAAATATAAACTTGATCATAAACTAAAGAGTTCTGAGAGATATAATTATCATTGAAATTACTGTGGTAAATACTGTGGTAAATTAAGGAAAGCTTACCTGAATTTTCAAGATACCAGCCACCTGAGTGGTTGAAGGGGTGATTGTAAACTTCCATTCTGATCGCCAACGACCATTCCTTAAAAAGAGGAAGTTCCGGATAAGCAAAGGAAAAAGAATTGAGACCCTTATCAACTTATGAAACTACGAAATATTCTCTTTAGAAAAGAAAAGCGGTGCCTTCTGGGAAAACATTCTTTAAATATTTAATCAAACAACTATGAGAATCTATAACATTTTAGAATTTGTTCAAACTGAAAAAAAAGAAGCTTAAATTGTTTCTACCAATATCCGCACTGAACTGGTTTATAATGCAAACTAGTATGTTGAGCTTCAATACAGTAAAGTCACATCCAACCTAATAAATTAGTACTGCAAAATAGTTATTTTTCCACATATACACACTTTTGAGGCATCGCTAAGAAACTTCTCAAATATTCTTCCAATCCATTCCCATCTTAATTTTATGGAATGGATCTCCAAACCCACTTCTACAAAGTGGAAGTAGGGTGCAAAATTAAAAGCTAAATTCTGTTGGAGGAAGCCAGTAGTGTCTGGAATAACATCCAACAACAGAATAATTCCCCCTGCACACCCTTACAAACTTTTCCCCCAAAGAGTCAATCAGCAGTTCGGAGCAGATTTTAGGGTTGGGAACAAGCCCTGCAGAGGAAGAGGAAGCAAAGGAAAAGTTCCACTGCATGAGCAGAAGCCTGCTTCAGCAATGCTGGATGTCACCCAATAGCTTTAATACCATGAATTGTTTTCTTATGGAAGAATAATGCACTTTCCATTACAGCACGTGGAATAACATTGAATAGATAAAATAGAACAAATTTATAGGTAATTATAAGGCACTATATACTTACCAAAAGTTTTTTGCTTGAAACTGATGGCTTTCTATGCATACAATAATTGTTTGATGTCCATCAATTGTTTTTCCATATACCTTAACCACAAAAGAAAGACAGTTCCAAATTCACACCTTAAATGTAAAAACTAAAAAGCGGTATACTGTTCCCACTCAAGAAATTAATAAAATTAGCCTTTAGGCATGATTGTTGTTTCTATTTTTGAAATTAAGTTAGTAGTGATTGCTATTGTTTTTTGTCCAAACAGAGAAGTTCAGGAACAGCTTTACACTATCTGCTTTATTTTGTTCGAGATGCAGTGATGTTTACAACTTGGAGATCTTTAAAAGGGGATTAGACACATTAATGATATGTAAGGCCATCAATGGCTACTGGACATATGGCTATACATTAATATCAGCATCAGAGGTAGCATGTCCCTGCATGCCAGTCATTAGATAACACTGGGAAGGACTGCTATTACACTTAAGTTCGTCCTATAGGTTTCCTTTAGGTATCTTTCTAAGCTCTCAGGGAATAGAAAGACAGATGAAAAAGCCTTTTGGTATCACTCAGCAAGACTTTTACTTTTAATCTTAAGTCCTCCCTCTGATGGTTGCCAAAAGTTACATTCATGATCTGGCAACTCTATTTGTGAACACCTGGAGATGTATACAAGCAATCAGTCCACAGTACAGTTGTGAAATAATTATTGATGCATCTAAAGTACAGTTGACCCCATAGTAATTTCAAAGCTATATAGTCTGCTTAGCTGGCAGATAAAGCTCTTATTGACGGGTATCATGACCTAGTTTTGTTTCTTGAGGAACATACAAATAAGGCCAAAGATAGAATTCAAATCAACTTCCTAAATAAAGGTTTTAACCCACACATTTCCCAGAGCCTACTACACTTACTGTGCAGACACCATTTGGGTAGTGTTCTTTCACATATGCTCTCATTGCAGTCTCTACGGAGTTCCTCCATGACTCAATTGCATTTTCAACTTCATGGGGCTTTGGATCAGTAGCCTCCTTTCTTAAATGATCAAATTTAAAAGAGATCTTGTTTTTTGGGTCCAAAAATTTTCCATTACCCAAGTCACCGTGTTCTGTTATTAAGACCTGAAAAGAAATATTGCGAAAAAGACAGTTTTAAGGCCACACAGAACATGGATAAGCCAACATAATCAAATAAAAGTAACACAGCAAAACATATATCCATACTTTGGATTAACGATGCAGTAGGACAGTCATATATATAGTATCAGTCTACAAATACAACTCTGGTTTGGAAAGCAACTAGCCAGTTACCTTGTATCCATGAGAAAAATCAGAATACAGAGCACCCTCCATATCTGCAGGATATGTCTGTTCCTGTCCCAGGACCCCTGGTAAATGGGAAAAATCACATATGCTTGCATCTCATATTATTAAATGGCAGCAACATGTGCAAAGACATTTCAGCATGTCTGCATGCACACCGCCTTTTTAGGCATAGGATGCAATGCTCTGTGATCACTTGAATTCCCCACATCCGGAGGCCACTCATAAGGAGGGTCCACTGTATTTTACATTCTGTCAACAGAAATCTTTATGAAATAGTCAGGTGTTTAGAAAATCACTGCAAAAGTGAACTGAGTAAGAATAAGCTGAAATACTTACTGATATGATTAAATGTATATTCATGTGTAACCAATATGGTATCACTTACATAAGAGCACTGTCTGGCTTGGGAGATTGTAAACTTCTCAGAAGTACAAAAATGTTTCAAACACTTAAGGAAGCAGAATGCAAAATACAGCCTAATGAGGACTGAGCATACTCAGTGGGTATTGAATTCTGACTGACAGAAAACTGGGCAAGAGGAGACATGGAATAAATTATCTCGTCAAAAGCATGACTGGCCTGCATTTGTAGAGTTCTCCACACTACAACATTGTATTCACTTGTCACTTATTTATAAAAAATGTAGGTAGACTAGAATTAGAAGAAATCAGTTTACAGCTTCCTCAGGTAATTTTGAAATATCCTTACAAAAATGAAAAAGCAAAGTTCCCACAATGGATAAAAAACCAAAGATATACCTGGCAGCTGCTCCTTAGAAAGGTAAATTTGATTTACATGATGATTTAATCATTTGTAATGTCAATCAGCAGAGCCAGCATGGTGGTTTGTGTATTGGACTACGATCCTAGAGACCAGTGTTCAGTTCCCTACTCGGCCATGGAAACTCACTGGGTAGCTCCACATGAGGTTCACCTTAGGGTCACGATTAGCCAGAAATGATTTAAAGGCACACAACAACAGCATCGCTCAATCCATTACGAGCATATTGAAAGTATCCTAGATGGCTGTTTTATTAATGTCTCTATATAGTGACTGATATTAGTTGATTATCCAATTTAAAATGTTTTTAAAATTGCTAAAGTTCTGATGGCATAGCAAATCTTAATTGAAAAGCAGATTTCTCTTCAAGTTTGGTACTGGGCCTAGATAGTACACAAACAGACATATTTCAAGGTACCTTTCAACCTGCTTAGAATATTCTTTCCTAGGCAGAACAAAGCATACCAGCATGGAAGGAATTTAGTTTTTCTCTTTGTGAAAGGTATAATTCCTGAAGTAGCCACCCTTTCTGCCCTCCTCTGGTACTAGACCAAATCTGCATCAACACCCATGTCTGACACTGAGGAGAAGATGTGATTAAATTCATCCATTCACTGCGATCCTCAGGTCACAGCCATCAGAAATAATAGGAAAATGTAACCCCTGCTCAGTTACTCTCATTTCTGCTCCATTCCACTGTCAAAAGTCAAAGAAAATGCAACTCATGCCAATGACAAAGCAGAGCAGTCAACTGAGGAGTGCCCTTGTCAAACACCAATGATTCTGTTAATCAGTTCATACGCCTTTCCTTCCAGTCTCACTCCATTCAAGTAGAAATATCTTTCGCTATCTGATAACTGTGGTTTTGAGTGACAGGTAAAATCAGAAATATAAAACTCAGTGCAGCAGTGAGCTGAAAATCAGAGTTCACTTTTCAGTTACAGAGAAAATGAACAGTTCCTTTTGCATTTTTAAAGGGCCACAGAAAGTGATGACATTGCAAAACAGCATGTAAATAAATAACACAGGACCAGTGCCATATGGCTAAGGACATAATAGCATGAAAGGGCAATTTATTTTTTTACAAAACACAGGAATAAGAGTGCCAACCCAATTAAAACTCTGGAAAAATTAAATACTCTTGTCAACCATGGAATCGCTCTGCCACTAAAACTGCTGTTCACTAAGAGTGTTATGAGTACTCATTTTAGAATAATCCAATACCACTTTAACTGCCATTGCTCCATTCTACAAAATCTTGGGATTTGCAGTTTGACAAGACACTTGGCATTCTATAGCGTAGTTCAAGGGAATATACCATAACATAAAAAAGCATGAACTGGTTTCAGACTGCTACAGCTGTAAAGTATAGATGCACTCTAAGCATAGCCACATCAGATGGAGACACAGTTGCAATCCATGCTGAGTAAATGCTTATTTAAACAAAAAAACTGGCTGTAATTTGAGATCAACTACTTAGTTAAGTAGGTAAGTACCATCTTCCAGCCTGACCTCTAATTTGGACTTACCAGGTAGCAGTTGCTGTGAGCAACAGCCATCTGTTCTCCTGTCAATTGGGACACAGTAGACTGACACTTCCACTCCCCTCTGCAAATGATCACTGACGAGGAGGAATTATGACAAGGATCCTGCTCTTGGCTGTCACTCTGGAGATTGCTTGTGGGAAGGGGGCAAGAACATCAGTGTGCTGCATGCTGATTAACAGGAGAGCAGACTTCTGTCACTTGCAGCTTCTGCCATGCAGTTAAGTCTGGTTTGGGGAGACTTTCATGATCCCTATGTATTCCTTTGTCTACTGAACATGTAGTAATAGGAAATACAAACAAGTCACAAATGTGTAATTCTAGATTATGCATTTGTAACTGTAACAGTGATTTCTGACCATTATCTATAATCACCATCCACTGTTTAAATGAACTCTAATGCTTGTTCCTACACTAATAAAAAATTTAATAAAATTATACGGCTTAGCTTCAAACTTAAATAGTTGTAGTCATACCTGTTCATCATAGCCTTCCAATTTTACTGGAGTAAACTGGTCCAAGTTGTACTGTGCAAATGCACTAAGAAAGTAAAGACAAGAGACATAAAATGAGAACAATAATCTAGCTATGTGCTATAATACACATTTTTAAAAAATACCTGTCTATAGGCTGTGTGAAACTGTCTTCACCACTATTCAACACATCTCATATCTCATATGAGGAATAAAACTTGAATGGAAACTTAACTCAGGCTCTCAAAATGAGAGGGTTTTGTGTGGGTATGTCTTAAAAAAAAACAGTTTCAAATAGGGATACATTTTTAAAGCTCTGATAAGCAAAGGTCACATGGAGAAAGCAACAGGGTGATTTAGTCTTGACCTTTCCGCATATGGATTGTTGAAAACTGTCCACAAGTGGTTTGGTTAACTTATAACACACTGAAAGAAGCCAAGAATCAAGCAAAGATAGTAATACTTACTGAGCTGCTCCTTCCCTGAGAAGATTATCATTATTAAGCAGCAATCGAACATCTGAAAAATACTGAGCATTAGTATGTGTAAAACATACTTAACATAATTAGAAAATATCTCATGAAAAAGCTGTTTATTAAAACTTTGTATATACGTCAGTCACACTAAACTGAATACTTACTATACTTGGTTAGATAAAAATGTTTTTCAGTTTCCAAAATTCAGTTTCAAACTGATAAGTATTTAAAGCTCTTAAGTTTTTCCAAAACTAACAATGTCTTTGCAATTTTAGCCTCCAATTGAGTAAATAGCTATGGTTATCCATGTAGATTCTTTGCAAGCTTATGCTTGAACAAAAAGTTACTGTGAATAATTATAACAACTCAGAATTAAGATGCCATGTACAGATAATGATCCTTGTCTTGTATGATAAATTTCCATATATGTATTTTTCCAGTGTCCACAATAAGCTATGTGATACAAAGCCCCCCTTTTTGTGACTACTTTTTAAAAGGCACATTTGAATTCATCATTCAAAAAAGCAATGCCTGTGCAGAGAATTCACAGGCAAACTGATCCTAAAACTAAAGAAGTCAAAGCATGTAAACCACACAATCCAAACTTTACTTCAAAGACCTTTAATTATTATGATGAACTACTACATTTTAATCTAAATATTTTGGGGCAATTACATGGCAGAAAATGCAAACAAAGTACCTTTCCTGCTCCTCTATTCTGCTAGAAAAATCTGCTTAACTTTCATTTTCTGAAATGAAGGATGCAATTTTTAGAGTCTGTCAGTGTTCCACAACTACAGTGTTCCGAAAGCACATCCTGTTTAACATTTTGACCAAATAGATATGAAATTAGAATAAAAAATTTAAGCTTGATGAAAGTCATGCAACTGATTTAGATGGATACCATCCCAATAAATGTAACAAAAGAGTGGGTGATTCCTTGATTCAAGATGGCATAATTTAGCACCTTCTCTTCATCTGTGAATGATGTATCTCACATGATATTAAAACTGCCAAATGAAAAGGTCCAGTTTCCATTTTCAGAACAGGTATATATCTGGAGGAATCACTAGAACTGTGAATTCGGCAGTTGTCTCTCCAACTAATGTACTACCATTTTAGCCTTAGTTTAGAAAATAATCTTAGTTTTGCTATACGAAGAATTATATATTTAAGGATTTTATTGTGGCATGTTAACAGGCTTTGGTCTCATAGGTGTTTGATGTTTCAAATGAGGTCTGTTGACTGAATCAATAGACTTGTTTTGACATACCGCTATATTGCCTCCAGAGTTTTACGATGTTCTGAATTTATTCTTCTGCTATCAGTCTAGAACACTGGTTCTCAACCTGTGGGTCCCCAGATGTTCGTGGACTTCAGCTCCCAGAAGTCCCAGCCACTATGGTCAGTGCTCAGGGCTTCTGGGAGCTGAAGTCCACGAACATCTGGGGACCCACAGGTTGAGAACCACTGGTCTAGAAGCCTATAGGGCAGTGGTTCTCAACCTGTGGGTCCCCAGATGTTTGTGGACTTCAGCTCCCAGAAGCCCCAGCCACTATGGTCAATGCTCAGGGCTTCTGGGAGCTGAAGTCCAAGAACATCTGGGGACCCACAGGTTGAGAACCACTGCTATAGGGTTATTTCTTCAATTGCCTAAAGCAAGGAACAACATATCTAACTAATACTAATTATCTGTCCAGCAGCAAGCTTATCACTCTAGTATATATGTAAATACTGAAATTCTGAAAAAGTGCGTAATTTTGATTTTAAAGAAGTTGATGTACATTGGTCACCTTTCTCAAGATTCACTAGAACTAATATTAAATGTCTCACAAGAACTAGTATAGGAAACCAGGGCCATGTTATTAGAACACATAAAAGCAAAACCTCTAAGGATACTGCATATTTTTTCAAGGTTAAATTGATCCATAAGATTAAGCAGTATAGGATACCCTGCTGTATCCTGAAACTGCAACTCTATGATCAGTACTATTATTAAATTAATAGGTTCAAATATGAACTTGGGGTTTTAAAGACAGTGAAATTTTGAATTCTCAATCAAAAACACAACATGCCATTACAAAAAGAAAAAAAAATCAGAAAATTCATATCTTTTTTAATCCTCCCCCCAAAATACCTGAAATGCTAATTCTATGTGTTGCTATAGTGTCATGTTGATGTTCTACCCTTCGACGAAAAGGGCACTATAAACAAACATCATCATCACCATCATCAATATTTTTATTATTATTACTATTATTAAGACAATTAACATCCAAGTCAGAAAGTACCAAAAACACTCACCATTAAAGACCTCATTGAATTCCCCTGGAGGCGCATGAATGATGAATTTTGCTGCTATGCGCACCTGAAATGGAAAAGTAATAGTACCTCTTTTCAATTATTGTAGTTTAGTTTACAAAGGGAAAACCTTACACAATTCTTTAAAATACCTGAAGTCCAAATGAAAGAAATCAAGTTCACATTTGAATATTAACAACCTTAATTTATTCTTTAAAATATCTGAGGTCCAAATGAAAAAAATCAAGTACACATTTGAAAAATTAACACCGTTAATTTCTTCATAAAATCCAAAACTTTGTGGTAAGAAAGATACTTGGTTATATTAAAAAGAAGCAGTCCAAAAATAAACCATCTATGGCAAGCGCAAGACAAATCCAGTACAGGTTCCGTGGGATAAAGAAAACAGTTTGTCTGTTAAGGCCAAACTGACACACCAATGGGGGATTACTTTCTAAAACAAACAGCAGCTTCGGGGAGGACTTCCTCTCAGGATTGCAACCAAGGAGGAGATATATCTGGTTTCCAATTCTACAAGTATTTTCATCGTGATAACCATTGGGCCCTTGGTTGAAGCTATTTTTAATTATTTTACTGTTCCAGCCAAGAATCATGTCAAATACATATTGTAACAAACCAATACAGTAGTATAAATGTTAACACTTGAAACTTCCAGATTCCCCACTTGGCCATGGAAATCCACTGAAGCACCCTTGGGTGCATCACACACTCTCAGCCCCAGAAAAAACCATGATACGTTTGCATTAGGGACACTGCAAGTTGGAAAAGATCTGAAGGCACACCAACACCATCACTACCACAACAACCAACTTGATTTTAAAAATGACCTAAAATAATGCCAAAATAATAAAGCCAAAATAATGCCTGTTCACAATATATGCCTCAAGCAGGTTGAACGAATGCCTAACTACTTTAAAGCAATAAGCTAGTTTTGACTGGTGAAAGTATCTGCTGTTTCAAAGGCGCATGCTGTGAGAAGGAAATGGGAAAAGTACTGAGGATGGAGGAAGAATTACAGCTGAAGAACTCAGCAGCAGCCTATCTATGAGCACCTGTAATGCTACTACTTCACCCAGGGTAGAAGAGCTTCCAACTAAGTAGCAACAGGACTATGCCTTCTGGGAAAGTTATGCCCACTTTTGGTGACAGAGCTATATTAGAGACTGGCATGGGTAGGGCTACAGACAGGACTGACTTTCTGTCAAGAGAGCAACTGGTTTCTATCCCCCCCCCCACATATTCTGGCTCAAGCAGGCTTTTTTACAGATGGGAAACATCCATCCCTATGCTGAGCTCTATAAAGTGTTCATTCACAACAGCATTCAGAAGATGAAAGCAAAAGCAAAAGGCTTTTTAAAAACCATAACACTGTATGTATTACCAATTTTAGGTTTTATCACTTTTAATCTGTAGTTAGACAGGTCAAAATCTGAACTGAGCCATTTTCAACAACCAAGCTTGCAATCCTATGCGTTAATACTTATGAGCAAGTCCCAATCATTGCAATGAAACTTATTTCTGGATAAATATATTCAGATGTGCAAAAAACAAACAAACAGGTCAACCCTGTCCCCTTTCCTCTGCAATGAAATTTAAACTCAGCCATAATTATCCCATTACTAGCCTACCTCTTAAAAAGAAAGAAAAAAATAAGGTGTCATGAGATGACATAAAATGAGATACTTCTCATAACCAGCAGTCTTCCTGTTTATGACCACAACGGAAACTGATCTGGTTACCCCCTGGCATGTTCATGCCTATATAAGGCAAAGACAATGTGCACTCCAACACCATTATAAGTTCTTTAAAGCATACTATAGAAAGCTAGATTTGAATTGCCAAAAGGTACACCTGTTTAAATAGTTAATGCATATAAAAAGAGTAAAAAATTAAGAAAACATAAACAAAGCTGATTAATTTTAATTAACAATACATGTTGAAAATAAGCATTAGGACTGACAATATCCAGTGTGAAATAACTTGCCTAATCCATCTGAATCCATGCATCTGAAACACTAGATATGGTAGAAAATAGATCTATATATGCCTGTGAACAGAGGACTTGAGAAGGTGAGACAAACTGCATGCAAAGAATATCTGCACAGAGACTTCTGAACCTTTTCCTTGCTTTGTGCATCCTCTCTCCAAATGCTGGTGTTTCTTTCATTAGCAGAATAAAAAGCAACCTCTGCTAGGAAAAAATTTTTTTTGGAAATATGGTTTTAGAGGGATGAGGCGGGGAGGACGTATCACTTCATTCCTGTCGGCTGTTTCTTTGTATTAAACTCCTCTTTTTACACGCTCCATGCTTTACATCTAGACACATGAACTGCATGTTGTCATACAGGCTGTGACACAACTCACATCTACTTAGGAAATGAGATCCAATGTAGTATCGTGAACGTGACATTCAACTTTGAATCATATACATCCTGAAGGGCCATCTAATCAAAACCGCTGCCAGCGAAGGAATCCAACACTAAGGTAACCCTGAAAGGCAGGAATCCAACTTCTGTTTAAAAATCTCTAATGAAAGCGAATGCACCACCTTCTGAGGGAGTCTATTCCACAGCTAAACAGCTCTTACTGCCAGTTCTTCTTCGTAGAAATCTTCTTAGAATAATTCAAAGCCACTGGTGCAGGTACTACCCAAGGAAAAGAAAACACTTGCTCTGTCTTCTGCATGACAGTCCTTCAGGTATGTTGAGATGGCTACTATATCACCTCTTGATTTTCACTTTTCCAAACTAAACACTATCAAACTCTCTTAATCATTCTTCATAAGGTTTGGCTTCCAGAACTTTTGCTATCTTGACTGCCCTCCTCTGAATGCGTTCCAGCCTATCAACATCCATTTTAAAGTGTGGTGCCCAGAATTGGATGTGGTATTCCAGGTGAGGTCTGATTGAAGCGTAATAATAAAATAATGCTGCTGCATCCCTTGATTTGGACAGTACAGTTTTGTTAATACAACTATACAAATGTCTTGAATGTGGGAAGATGCTCAGTCAGAATGGAACATGCACTAAACAAAGAATTAACACAGCTGAGAAACCATTTAAATGCACAGAATGCATAAAGAGTTCATTCAGAGTGGAGATCTACCTTCACATCAAAGAACTCACATGGAGGGAAAAACATATAAATACATGCAATGCGGAAAGAGCTTCAGTGACAGTGGATCATGCCTAAAGCATCAAACAACCCACACAGGGATAAATGGATGGAATGTGCACGCTTCAGTTGGAGGAATGTTCTTACCTTACATGAAAGAACCCACACAGGGGAAAAACCATATATATGCCTGGAATGTGGAAAGAGTTATAACCACTGTAGAAACCTATCTGCACATCACAGAGTTTAATACAAGGAAGAAACCATATAAATGGGTGGAATGTGGAGTTTCAGTCAGAGTGGATTCACATTAAAAAGCTCATGTGGGGAGAACACTTTACTGAAAATAGAAATGGAATTCAAAAGGACCCAGAAAGCTGGGCAGAAATTAATAAAATGAAATTCAACAGAGACAAATACAAAATTCTACATTTAGACTACAAAAGTCAAATGCACATGTATAGGATGGGGGATACATAACTCAACAGTATTACATGCAAAAAAGGACCTTGGGATTATTGTTGATCATAAATTGAACATGAGCCAGTAGTGTGATGCTACAGCAAAGAAGATGAAAGCTATTTTAGCCTGCATTAATAAAAGCATAGTTTCTAAGTTAAGAGAAGTAACAGTTCCACTATACTATGTGCTGGTCAGAACTCATCTAGGTATTACATGCAGTTCTGGGTACCTCATTTTAAGGACATAGCCAAACTGGAGCAGGTTCAGAGAACAGCAGCAACTATGATGAGAGGTATTGAAAACAGAACGTATTACGAAAGGTTTAAGGAGCTGTGCTTGTTCAGTTTGGTGAAGAGAAGAGGGATGACATGATTGCCCTCTTTAAATACCTTAAGGGCTGCCACAGAGAAGAGAGGGTTGGCTTGTTTTTTGCTGGCCCGGGGGTTGGACCAGGTCTAATGGTTTGAAGTCACAGGACAGTAGATTATGATTGAACATTAGAAAGGAGTTCCTGACAGTAAAAGAGGTTCAGCAATGAAACCAACCGCCTAGAGTCATGGGATCTCCTTTGGACATCTTCAAAAAGAAGCTGGACAACTACTTGCTCAAGGTACTTTAGCTGCAGATCTACTTTGAGCATTGGGTTGGACTCAATGGCCCAGGAGGCCCCTGCCAACTCTATGAACTGATCCCATGAATGGCATTGGCCTTTTTTGTTGTCGCTGATTCATGTTAAACTTTTGGTTTACCAAGATGCCTAGATCCTTTTCACTTATTAACTTTAATATCAAGATGAAACACGGGCCACAGCTTATTTGATAGCATAACTATATAAGTGCTTTGATTTCTTTGCCCACGACTTACATTATTTTGGCAATGTTTAAGCAATGTAGCCACTAGCTATTGTAACTTTCTGTATTCTAATATATTCCCTTTGTAGGCACAAAATGCACATCCTTACAAAACTCAAGTTTTCATCTATAGTAAGAAGAAAGCATAACAAAGGCAACAAAAGTTTGTGCTAGAACGCTTTATAAAAGGCAGCCTTCTGGAACCAAACCAGTTATTCAGTATAATGGCTCTTAAGGCTTCTATGACAAGACCCTTTTTATACATCATGCAGCTCAGACATATTCTCCCTACCATGGCTTTCTTTAATAAATCAGCATTTTGAACTTCACAGAAAAGGTAGAGATTGGAAAAAATCATCATTTTGGGGAAAACATGTGGTCATGAACTGGATATGAGACCAATATAATTCAGCCAGTGAGCTAAGTTTCAATAGCATACCTTAACAACATACCATCCAGATTTATACAAACACAAAATTCAACATAAGATAGGTATTTATTTATTTATTTTCATTTCTGTATCACCTTCCAGCCCACAAGGGCTCCTGAGGTGATATACAAATCTCCCAAGATGATGTACAAATAAAAACCAATTAAAACAGAGCTGATATAAAAATTTTAAAAATAAATTAAACAGCTCTTCAAAAACTCCTAAAAGAAATCTAAAAACAATCCTAAAATCCATTTTTAAAATAGTTATGTCAGCAATTTCAAATACTGAATGCCATGCACAACAGTATTGTTTTGGCTGTTCAATGGAAGCTTAAAAGAAATTGGGCCACCTTAACTTCCTTGGGTAGGGAGTTTCACAGTCAACAAGGTGCTACAGAGGAAGTTCTGTTACATGTATCCACCAACATAACTTCACGAGGTGTGGGGACACACAATAGGACTTCCTCTGAAGATCTCAAATTTCTAGCAGGTCTTTCAAATATACTGGCTCTGAGTCATTGAGAGCTTTTAAGATAAACACCTTGAATTAAGCTCAGAAGCAAACTGTAAAGGCTGGTGTTATATGGTCTCTAAAATGCACACCTGACACCAGTTTGGCTCCTGTATTTTGCACCAGCTGCAGCTTCCAAACACCGCAAGGGCAGCCCTCTCTAAAGTACGTTACAGTAATGTAATCAAGAAGTAACTTAAGACATGAACCACTGTGGCCAGCATCTGCCTTCCTCAAGAAAGGGTGCAGCTGACACAGCAGCCAAAACTGAGCAAAGACACTCCTGGCCACTGCAGCAACCTGGCTTCCCAGAAGCAGCACAGGATCCAAGAGCAACCCCATCCAGAACAAGCTGTGCTCCCAATCCCAGACTGGTTTTTCTACTGACTAGCAGCATTTCCATCTTGTCTGTATTAAGCCTCAGTCTTTTCACTCACATCCAGTCCTTCACTGCATCTAGACAATTCAGTATTACCACAGTCCCCTTGGCATCAGTTGTAAAGAAGAGATAGAGCTGGGTATCATCAGTATAGTGATAACACCTAACCCCAAAACTCTGGATGACCTCTCCTAGCAGCTTCATGTAGATGTTAAAAAGCATAGGGGACAATACTGATCCCTGTGGAACCCGACAGGCTAATGGACAAAAGGCTGAACAACAGTTGCTCATTACCACTCTCTGGGACCATTCAGCCAAGACAGACAGGAACCAATACAAGGCAATGCCTCCAAGTGCCATATCAGCCAAACAACTCAGAAGGAGCTAATGATTATTGGTATCAAATTCCACTGGAGAACCAACAGGAATGCATTCCCTTTGTCCAACTCCTGGTGTAGGTCATCCACCAATGTGACCAAAGTCATTTCCGTCCCATAACTAGACCTGAACCCAGACTGGAATGGATCTAGATAATCTCTTTCATCCAAGAAAACTCTGATGCAACCACTTGCTCTTGGACATTACTTAGAAAAGAGGAGGTTAGTGACTGGGTGATAGTCACGTACAGGTGTGGGGTCCACTGAAGCCTTTTTTTCAACAAATGTCTTACAATAGCTGCTTTTAGAGAAGTTGGAACATAGCATTTACAAAGACCACAACCCAAATGGTCCGTCTTCCTCCAGCAGCTTTAAATAGCCAGGAGGGACATAGGTCTAACAGACAAATGGTTGGACTTGCCTCTCAAAGCAACCTGTCTACATCATCATGTTGAACAAACCAAACCTTATTCATCAAAACCAGACCAATACATGCCTCAGTTGCTTCCCCAACTCTACCTTCAATATGGAGTCCAGATCAGAATGAGTCTGAGCAATTTTCTCTGCAAAGCTAACAAATTTGGCATAGCACTTTTCACAGGGCAACTCCTCCACAGTCTGAGGTCTAGTATGTAACAGCCCCTGAACTACTCAGCACAGCTGTGCTGGATGAGACTAAGCTGATGTAATAGAGGCCTAAAGGCACCAGATACTGCCTAATCCTGAAAGCTAAGCACAGCCAACCCTGGTTAGTACTTGGATGAGAGACTGACAATGAATACCAAGTGCTACAGACAATATTTCAGAGGAATGAACTGGCAAACCCACTTCTGAATATTCCTTGCCTAAGAAAACCTTACAACATTCATGGAGTCACCATAAGTTGACAAGCAACTTTTTATTTTTTATTTTTTTTAATTTTAAAACACAAATCCTTAAAATTACATCCTTCCAAAGCGTTACTTGAAATTTATACCATCTTAACATTACAATTACAATTCAAGAAAGATTGAATACTCATAAAGTTTTTTTTTAAACACACGAGAGAATATATCAGTTCCACATTTCTTAATTGAAATATTCATCCTTTTAAATTCTCCCTATACCACAATTAGACTTCCTTAACCTCATCTAATTCCCATTCTATGATCTTTTCACGTTTCTCAAATATCACCACATATGTGAGGTTTCCCCCCACCCCATTTCTATTTACACAAATATATAGTACTTAATACAATAATGTTCATATTTCATTCAGCTTATTGTAATTTATGCTTCAATAGTCCGTCGACCTTTTCAATCACGTTCTTCACATTCATATTTACATTTGTCTCAATATTTAATTCATAACATTTACCACTAGTCAATTTTGTAACAAAGACTGGAGTTTCTCTACTTTATTCCATTCTTCTTCATTTTCATCCTGTTTTTTACCTCTTAACAGCATTGTTAAATTATCCATTTCTTTATATTCCATCACTTTAACTATCCAATCCTCAATCTTCGGAGTCTGGTCATTCTTCCATTCTTTTGCAAAGACGATTCTTGCCGCTGTAACCATATACAAAATGATTCTCCAATATTTATTTCTATCATTTAGTCCAATTTTATTTAGCATATTCAATAAAAATAATTCTGGAGTGTAGGGTATCTTTATTTCTAACACTTCTTGCAATATTTCTTGTATTTTCTTCCAAAAGACTTTTGATTTATCGCAAGACCACCAAATATGATAGTATGTACCATTATCTCTACCACATTTCCAACATTTATTTTCTTTTAATTTATATATTTTACTTAATTTAACTGGGTCTAAATGCCATCTATACAACATTTTTAGATGGTTTTCTTTCAAATTTTGAGCAGCTGTGAAGTTTATCGTATCTCGCCAACTTCTTTCCCAATGTTCTAACAATATCTCATTTCCAATGTTTTGTGCCCACACAATCATATTTGGCTTAACTTGCTCAGGTTCCAATTCCCTTTCTAAAAGTATATTATAAAATTTGGAAACCATTTGTTTATTCGAGTCAAAAAATATTTTCTCAAGATCTTCCTCTTTCGTCTCTGTTTTTATACCTTCTGTCATTTTATCTATAAGGAACCTCTCTTTCAATTGTCTATACAGAAACCAGTGGCATTGAAAACCCTCCTCCAATAAGTCTCTTGATTTTAAGTCTTGCTCATGTTTTTCCCCTTCCACGATTAAATCCTTGTACCTTAACAATTTTTCATTAGGATTTCTCCATCTTGCATAAAACGCTTCGTGGGGCGAAATCCATAAAGGGATTTTCTGATAGAATTTTTTCTTGATCTTTCGCCATACTAATAGTAGAGGTTTCCTTATAAAATGATTGAGGAATTCTTTATCAAGCCTTTCTTTTCCATACCAGATGTAGGCATGCCAGCCCATCCGCATCCCGGAACTCTCCAAATTTAACAATTTCTCATCCTGTAGTGTCACCCAGTCTTTAACCCACACTAAAGCATTTGCCCAACAGTATAATCTCAAGTCTGGAAGACCAGTACCTCCTTTCTCTTTTTTTTCTGTTAACGTTTTCCATTTTATTCTTGGTCTTCTCTTATTCCAAATAAAATGCGTTAATTCTTTTTGCCATTCTTTAAATGATTTTTCAGATGTTAATACTGGCAAATTTTGAAAAAGAAACATTAATTTCGGCAAAATAGTCATTTTAATTGCAGCAATTCTTCCCAACAAAGAGAGTTGTAAAGACTGCCATTTGTTAAAGA
The DNA here is from genome assembly GCA_948472985.1 of Iguana delicatissima. Classification (NCBI taxonomy): domain Eukaryota; kingdom Metazoa; phylum Chordata; class Lepidosauria; order Squamata; family Iguanidae; genus Iguana; species Iguana delicatissima. Next base: position 62,252 of record CAOKZL010002857.1, read on the forward strand.
AATGTTTAATTTCCTTCCAGATGACTTTATAATTATTTTCAAACAGTTCATTATTCCTTTTAGATATCCATATACCCAAGTATTTAACTTTTTTTCCCGATTTGAATCCCGTTACTTGAACTATCTCCTTCTCTTCATCCAATCCTATGTTTTTAGTCAAAATTTTCGTTTGACAAGCAACTTAAAGGCACATGCACACACACTCGTGGCAGCAAGGAATCATTTCCTTCCTGCCCTCACCGCTGTAAAGTAGGTTCTAAAAGGGCCTTAACCCATGTTTGGTTGGATTCATCCTGAGTCTTTCTCCACTGTCACTCTGTTCATCTACCCAAGCACTTCATCTACGCATAAGTAAAGGATGTTTGTGAGCAACCTTGTCAATTGTAAAGGCAGGTTACATGAGATGTTACTTCCACAGATTTCTCAACAGCTGTGGCCCACTCTTAAAGTGCAAGAAGCTACAACTACTGACGTACTCTAAAAAGCACAGGGAGCTTCTCACACTTAAACTGAAAAGCTTACACTGCAAACATCCACACCAGCAATATGGTCGAAAACAATTTGTCTCTTTCAGTTTCTTTTTGAAATAGTATATATTTTCTTTTTTCCCTTTAACACTCAAATTTTAATGTTACACAAACCACCAATACACAGAGGCCTTGACATTTTACCTGTCCTTGTAACCAAATAGTTCACTCCACCCAGCAAACTGGAAATGGATTCTGAAAAGGATCAAATAGCAGTGCTTGTGATTATATGGAAAACTGTGCTTCAAAAGGAAGAATGCTCTCTCTCACAGGCAATTAAATTCCTGGGAATCCTGTGAGAATTTAAGTGTTGCAGTCTTTGAATCTGCTTAACAGTTGTCAAACTATATTCTTAAAAAGCTCTGGAGTTTTCAAAGAATTCAATGTGTGTGGATGTACCTTCAAATCACCTGCCAACTTATGGCAACCCTATCAATTTCATAGGTTTCCTTAGGCAATAAGTAATGAAAAATCCAACACCCAGAATTCTGTTTATCTACCATTAGCAACCCCTTCCTCTAAATGTACAGTTACAAGAAAGAAGACATTTAAAGGCAAAATCTGAATTTTTACAGGGCCATGGGTAGGCCAAGAAACCACTGCCCTTTCAAACAGCAGATCCACAAGGATTGTCAAAGACAAATCAACGTGGAAAGAATTCCCAAAGTATAAGACAACTGAAGTCTACTTCAGTAGTAACATAACATGCAAAAATGTGCTTTGTATGCTTGATCTTCGTCTTAGCCATGTCTGCTTTACAACAATAGCCAGCTTCAAACCAACTCAAGAATTTAACTGATATTCTGTGATGTCAAAGTATTCAAATGTATAAATAAAGTTAGTAGAAGTTTACATCTATATCACTTGAGCTACAGGTTATCCTGTATACATTCTACTATCTGTTCACTTATGCTCCATGAAGATTAACACTACATTACAAAACAGAGGTGTGGCACTATCTCACCTACTGACCTGCGATGTGTCATGATTAATAAATGGAATGTCAATTTTCCTCAACCACGATGGGGAAGAAATCACTAAGCTTTAGATAACTTGAATTTTGGCCTTACAATTGAACTTATGACTTTGAAATATTTTTCAGTTTTTCCAAATCCTTCTTTCAATACCATATGAACAGATTACACAAATCCATAAACAATTTTTCCAGCATGTTTAATTTTTTTAACCACTTACAAGTGAGAGAAAAAAACATAACAAAACATTTTAAATAATCTTGTACAACAATATAGATTAGTCGTCACCATTTCTTACGACAGACTCTGAAACCATTGTAAGCAATCAAAAGATTCATGGAATGTATCTGAGGTATTTTCCAAGACAGATGGAGAAAACGGCGGCCTTCAACTATAGAACTTGGTGAGTAACTCAAACTAGATGCATTTATGTTGGAGCTTCTTTAAAGGGAAGTACTTCTATGAAAGTGCTAGTAAGTTACTTGCATTCTTACAAGCAAATGGAAAAACCTTCAAAGTTTAATTCTCGTTTAGAGGGCTTGTTTAAACCTTGGTTTGGTAGTACATATGTAATTACAATTTCAGCCCAGGTACATGTGAAGGAGCCAGTGGGAATAGGCAGGGCTTGCTATACCTCTTCTTAATACATACAGCCACACCACAACACATGTAAAATGTCTGTCTGCAGGATTTAACTTTGGCATGCTTGCAGTTATCCCACAGGATCAGGAACACTGACTAACTAGGATATTGTTCCTATGCTGAAGAGCGGAGAGAAAAAACATAATGGGAAGAGATAGATTTCAGACCTCCAAACCATGAACCAAAGAACCAGAAATCAACTAAGTCAGTAGGAATGATGATGCAGGAAAATTCACTGTATTTTAAAATACAGAGAGCAGAGTTCCTGATTCAGAAGCAGAGAGAAAGTTCTCAAATTCTTCCATTAAGCTTATCATATTGCTTAATATATTTCCACTTCCCCCTTTCACAAAAAAAAAAGGAATAGTTTTCAGTAAAGATAACATCTTGGATTCTAAAACAGTGAAATGATGTTCACAGAAGAAAAATTTCCTCATAGAAGGACTGTCACACAAGCAGCTGCCTACTTCCTGCTAAAGAGCTGGGGGAAGGAAGACTTTTCTGAGCAGTGTGGATATGGTATGTTGGGGGGTTGCTGGGGAAGGAGGATGGCAGATGGCAGCACGTATGACCTGGGACAATTTTTTCCTTCTTCAGCAGCCTACTATAAGCTGTGCCAAAATTTTTTAGCACAGCCACCAAAATCTCAACAGAAGGTGTTCAATGGGCTGCATGCAGCTAGTTGTAGGAAGAGATGTTTCTTCTGCAAAGTTATCTTAAAATATAACCCAACACATTTAAACTAATTTTTAATACTTCTTTTTATCAGATTTCTACAACACATTAAAAAAAAGAGAGATACATCACCATGTTTGTATGTTCCCTCCTACACACACTTCCCTATATTATTCTTCCCCAGTTCAGTCATTACTATCTTTTCCATAATGAATTCTCCATTTTTACACCACCAAATTTTACCTAATCATCACATGTATTTATATTTTTAACCAATCCATTACTCTTTTCCATTCTCTTTCAAAGTTCTTAACAGATCTGTATTTTAGAGAATATGCTAATTTTTCAGTCTCAACACTTATAGTTTCCATTCTTCTAAATTAATTTCTATTTTTTCTTTCCAATGCTGAGTATATGTCAACCGTGCCGCCGTAATCAAACACAATATTGTCTTCTGATGTCCTCTAATCTCTCAATTCTGACCTAATATATTCAACAAATAAATTCTGGTGCCAATTCAAAATTCACTTTATAAACTTTCTGAATTACATCATGAATTCCTTTCCAAAAGTTCTTTGCATTTTGGCAAGCCTAACACATACGAAAAAAGGTTCCCACCTTCTCCCCACACTTCCAGCACTTTGCATCTCCATTTTTTGTTATTTTTTGCAACCTCTCTGGAGTCATATACCATCTATGCATCATCTTATAGTAAACTAATTTTTAAAGACAATACACTTAACTGTATTTGCCACAAAACTGCATATTTTATTCTAAATTATCTCTTCTTTATTAGCCTAGAGGAGGATAATTCATGGTAAACTAACAGTTCAAAACAAAACTGCATAGTACATGGACCTCTATTATCCAGCGTCAAACAGCTTTTGACAACTATCAAATAAAGAAGAAGAGCTGGTACAGTGCAAGTACCTACTAATTTTGTGAGAAGTGGAAAAGTCACTAATTGTTTGTCTTAGTATCTTAATTCCATTGTAGCCATTAGGTAGGAAAGGATATATGCTGTCCAGAAGAAATTCCATTTGTACATGAAATATTGTTGAAGGCCCTCTCTTACTGATGATTCTCTTGTATTTCCCTATAGAAACTTTGAGGAGTCTGCAGCCAGTACCTACAAACAGCCACCACAATTTTTCCATCTACGTCAGTGGTTCTCAACCTGTGGGTCCCCAGATGTTTTTGGACTTCAGCTCCCAGAAGCCCTGAGCATTGACCATAGTGGCTAGGGCTTCTGGGAGCTGAAGTCCACAAACATCTGGGGACCCACAGGTTGAGAACCACTGATCTACGTCTACATGAACCACTTTGTCATGTTTGTTCAAATATTTCAATTTCAGCTTAGTGAGTAATCACAAATCGGTCATGTGTATACACACAAGTTTCTTCCGCTATTTCCTTGAGCACCAACCATCACAAACTAGATTCTACTGGAAGAAGTCTGATTTCTGACAGCAGCAAATGTCAGAATGTCTAAGCTCCAGAAAGGTGAGCATTTGGTAGAATCTAGAACAAGGCTGAAACAAAGAAATGAGAAAATTCTACTGTTCTTAGTTTTCCCCCTCTCTGAACTAGTATTAGTTATAGTTTAGCCATACACATACATTTTTCTCTACCCGTACAGAGCATATATTTTTGCATTGTTGAAAAACAGTAAAATCTTGTGACACCTTAAATAGCAGCAGATTTATAGTGCAATCTTACACAATTGTTACCTAAAACCAACTCCCCAAGAAGTTACTAGGGGGCTAACTTCTAGACAAGTGCGCAGAGCACAGCATCCTTAATGTATATGTTTATTATATAATAAGGGCCTAAACACCTTAAAGGCATCTGTCTGATCTTGGAAGCTAAGCAAGGTCAGCCCTAGTTAGAACTTGGATGGGAGACTGCCAATGAATACCAGATACTGTAGGCTATATTACCGAGGAAACAACTGGCAAAATCATGTCTGGGTATTCCTTGCCTAAGAAAAGCCTATTAAATGAATGGGGTTTCCATAAGTTAACAGGTAGTCTGAAGGCACATATACACACATTATATGGTTCCAGAAATGATTAGACAAGTGCCCCGTACCTGATTTGGGTGTCTGGGTAAAGAGCAGTCACTAACAAATTCATCCAAAATAAGTTGTATGCTATTAAAGTTGAGCCTATCTAAAAGTTGGTGCTGCTGAAAGAGACCTATTTAAGTGCATAGTTATTCTACTGTGTATAAGCAGAATGACATAGGGCAAGTGCATGCTTTAAAGAATTAAAATAGGAAATACTGTCTCACTGTACTGATCCTATGTATATTCACTCAGAAGTACAGTGAAGCACACTGCCACAGGACTGCTACCAAAGACTCTGCTCGGCAAAGGAAAGGGCAGGATTATTTGACAAAGAACTGAAAGGTGATCTAATACTGAGAAAACTTCCCACCTATACAGTATAGTTACCCACACTGTGAGTCATTTAAGCTATTTTAGTTCTGATTAAGTTTTTTCTTCTAGCACATCAGAATTTTCATTGTAATAACAGGTGAAGTACATAACACCCACACATTGTTCTAGCAGCTAGCTCAGTCCTGAAAATTACCTGTATGGTGAGAGTTGACTTTGTGTCACATAAAAATGAGGCAAATTGCATCTCATCATTGTATATATACACCACCAGCCACTAACTCTCAAACCTCTTACATTTTCAGTTGCAGTTAACTGCAAACACTAATGAAAGCAGGATCAAACTAAAAAAAAACCACTTGGCTTATGTGTTGCAAGCTACTCCTCAGCCTGGCCTTTTCGCTTATAGAGCAGTAAACAAAGGCCTCACTCTCTCTTTCTCAAGTCACCGTATCAAACTGAAAAATACAAAGGAACTGATATATTTAAAAAGTAAAGTTTTACATTCTATAGAGCAGTGGAATTCAGTAATAAGAAACAGACATTTATAGTGAATGTCATGCTTTTAAAATGGATGGGAATCACACTGCACTCCAGATGTGATTAAACTATAGCTATCAACAGTACTATCTGGTATTGCCAATAGTGAAGAATGCTGGGAGTTGCAATCCAGCTATTTCTGAAGGGCTGCACAAATCCCAAACTTGCTTCTAAAGAAAAATGAGCAATTAAGCTCTTTTACTTAGGACAGTGTTTCAAACTCTCAATCTATCAAACATGACTGCTACAAACACAATGACATTTACCACTTGGAAAAAAAACATTAATAGAAATTCACACTTTTTAAAATAGGGTAGCTATAAAATGTGTTATAAGCATGCCTCCTTTGACTCAATGTAATGTATGAATGTGCAGTGACCTCTTCTAAACATGTGCATGTTACATTTACACTAGTCAGGGAGATGGGACTAACATGCTTGGTGAGAAACACTGGTTTGCTACCAAGTAATACAAGAACTGAGAGTCAATGTGGTCTACCACTATGAAGAGGAAGGTTTCAATCCCCGCTTGGGCACGGAAACCCACTGGGCAACCCTGGACAAGTCACACTCTCATCCTTAAAGGAAAGGACTGCCAAACCCCCTCTGAACAAAATCTTGCCAAGAAAACCCCATGATAGGTCTACCTAGAACTGACGTAAGTCAGAAACAACCTGAAGGGACAAAACAACACTACGTGAATCATCCCATTCCAAGCCAGATTGGGCAATAACTTTGAACAAATTATGGCACACCTAAACTTGAAAGAGTTCAAATTTTAATGCACCAGTAGGAGCTATTAAGAACCCTTGAACTGTTCAGGTTTGGGGGAAGATGCTAAACAAACTACCAGATTTCTCCATCCAACCAGAAGCCAGATTCAAAACCAGCCAATAAATTTGCAACTAAACAATTAACAGAACAAGCTTGAAAAGTATCCTCATGCAGAACATATATTATAGGACACACTCCAAATGGCCTCCTGCACTGATTAATCCAAAATGACCCTCCTTGTCAAGGACTTGTTGCCACTAACACTTATACACCCATTATAAGCACCTATTAAAAGGAGGGAATTTTTATCTTCTGATCATTCCACGGAATGGAATGATCAGAAGATGAAAGTTCCCCCCTTTAAAAAGCTAAGTGAACCCCATGGATGAAGGGAGGAGGGAACTTTGATGCGCGATCTGAGGCAGGTACTACTCTTTTTCTCTTCTTTCTCCACCACACCGTCACTCCAGAGATGAGGTGGCAGGACAGCCCTGCCCAGAACACACCCGGAAGACTGGAGTGGATGGCGGGGACAGAGGGAAAAAACAGAGAAGGACAGAGGGACCGACCGCACAGCCCGCTCACTCACACTCACACACTTAGGCTGGGCAGTCTGTGGCCTTAAGCGTAAAAGGAGACAGAAAAGGAGAACAGAAAAGGAGGAGGAGGAGGAAGAGGGCTGGCTCGTCCGCCAGACACCGGATCTGCCCCGCCTGCTTCGCTGCAGCCCCAGCCCGGCGCCGGGAGCCTATTTTCAGCGCTCGGACCGTACAAGGAGTGGCGGGAGGGGAGCAAAGCGGGCCCTGGGCAGGAGGATGCGAGCCTTCTTCCTGCCCCAGCTGACAGGGCCGGGCGAGCTGGCCCTGCCCGACCCTCTTCCCCCGTCCCCTCCGCCGCCTTCCCTTCCACGGCGGGGGAGGAGGAGGAGAAGGAAGAATCAGGAAGCTCCCCTCAGGTTTAGCGGCCGAGGCCGCCGCCGCCGCCGCCGCCACATCTTCTCCTTTATCCTCCTCACACACGACCGCCTCTCCACCACCGCTGCCCGCCACACACACCCTCTCGCCCCGAGTGTGGGTGGGTGTCTCCTCCTCACCTTCTCCTCGTCGGAGAGCTGCTCCTCTAAGTCCGCCATCTTCGTTTTCTCACCCGCTGATCACGAGAAAAGGCGCTGGTGGTAGAGGCAGCGGGAGAAGGAAGAGCCGCAGCAGCGAAGGCCCAGCCGCCCGCCTCCACCCCTCACTCGAGCAGGAAGGGCGGGGCTCCGGCTTGGGGCGCGTCCCCGACGCCAGCGCGGGCGGGAGGTAACGCGCGAGGGAGCGGTTGGGGCCGGGCGTGCAGTAGTAGAAGGCGGGGCAATGCTGAACAGAAGAGGTGGACGCGCGAGCATGCGCAGAGAGGCTATCTGAAGCTCTTCCCGGAGTCGGGTGGAGAGGCGCTGCTTCTCAATCTTTTGGAGGGAGAGAGAGTTTGAGTGTGTAGTCAAGTCGCTATGTAGCTTTTGGTTCTTTCACTCCTGACTTTCCACTGCTTTCTTTTCCGTCTTTTTTCTCAAGGGGATGCGGGGGGGGGGTGGAGCATGAAGGGACTCTAGACTCTCATATTCCCCTTGACTTGTGGTCCTCCTGATGCTGGATCGCGGGATGGGAGTTGCAATCCCACAGCAGGAGGCCATCGTTACCCCGCACCACCACTCGTCCTTGAAGAGGTTCTTTCTTTGTACGCTTTGTTCTTTGCAGGAGAAAATTATGACAACAGTAACTGGATTTTTTACAACACAGAAGTGGGAGAACATCTGGGTGTAATATCTTAAATCACTTCTTCTTGGTTGTTGAAATTACAAATGCCAAAGTTGACGTTTTGTTTCTTCTGTTTCTACATTTAGAAACAGATGGGCAACTGTGGCCTGTTGATTGCAGCTCCCATCATTTATTATCATTGGCTGTGCTGGCTTGGCTGATGGGATCTTTAGTCCAGCACAGCCCAGATAGCCGCAGTTGCCTGCTCTGTTTACAGTGATGCTGATCCCTCCCTTCAGTTTTCATTCCATGTCAAGTCACTGGATATTTTCAAATTGCCTTGCAGCTAAGTCTGGTCATTCCCTATATATTAACAACATAATGTAATTGTTGGGTAGAGGTGGAAAGCCTTTGAGTTCTCTGTCTTTATTATCTCTCTGCAGAGAAACACCTGACAAATATTCACTCAGAGCTTGGAAAGTTACTTTTGAACTGCAACTCCTACAGTCCTCTAGCCGGGAAACCCTTTTCCATGTTAGTTGGGGGATTCAGGGGGAAGTAGTCAAAAAAGTAAAGTTTCCACGTTCTGTGTTCACTTATATAATTACAGCTGGAATATTGTAGAGATTTGAGAGTGGGACTTGGGTTCCAGGAGACTAGAATTCAAATCCCAACTGAGCTGTGGAGACCTGCTGGGTGGCCTTAGGCAAGTCATGTTCTCTCATTCTTAAGGCAATGGCAAACCTCCACTGAATAAATCTTGCCAAGAAAACCATGGGATAGGGTCACCATAAATTGCAGGTGACTTGCAGGCACCTAACAAATTCACTGGTATGTAAGGTGTCAAGTACAGTATTGCCAAATAGCTAGTATTTTATGGGCTAGTTTCTAAGGCAGTGTTTGCCAATCAACCAAGGCCCCTCAACATATTTACAGCACTATGGTTCCATTTTAACTGTCACGGCTCCATCCTATGGAATCCAGGGATATGTAGTTTCAGGAAGGGTATTTAGAAGAGAGCCAGTGTGGTGTAGTGGTTTGAACATTAGACTATGACCCCGGTTTGATTCCCTGCTTGGCCATGGGAACCTACTGGGTAACCTTGGACATGTTACATGCTCTCAGCCCCAGAAAACCCCATGATAGGTGTGCATTAGGGCTGTCATAAATCAGAAATTACTTGAAGGTATATAACAACAATAATGCAGAATTCTCACCCAGAGAGCTTTAATGTCTCACCAGGATTCTATAGGAAGTAGCCATGGAAGTTAAAGTGGAAGCATAGTGCTATAACTGTGTATTGTGAAAAGGCCTTAGTGTTAAAGTCTGAAAAGCCAGTATATTCCAGCCTCTACGAAGCTGCTTACCAGCTAGGTGAAATCTTCGACTCTATCCAGGAAGATGCTCAGTATTTTTAAAATCAAAAATTACCAATCCCAGTTGAATACAAAGTCCTTTTAAATATAGACTGAACTGTTGTGTCGATCAATTTTGGATCAGTTGCACAATGCCCAAAGAGTTAGGATACATTCACATATTTTTTCTTCATTTCTTTGCAGGAAAATTATGCACTCCACTAGGATCCTCTAATTTCCCTTTGTGTACAGCCAACTGGAAACTGCAGTTAGCACATGCAAAAACTAACAGATTTTTTTTTTCTTGTAATGTACAAGGCTATGAAGTTGACCTCATCCTACACAATTTTACTCTAGATAAGAGAAAAGAATAGGTTGTTCACCTGTAATGGTGGTTCTTCAAATTGTCATTTATAGGCTAAGACAGGCCTGTCAAACCTTAGTTTCAGCTGACCTTTGGTGTCCAGACAGCAGCAGTTTATAAATGCTTTAGAAATTTAGAAGCCTGAGCCCAAGTTGCAGCCCTGCAGGTATCTAATGGAGGTACACCCGATCACACAAACATAGAAATTCACTGAATGTGGAGATGGCATTGGAACAACTGCAAATGTTTGAGAGTGCCTTCTTGGCAAGTTCATATGCAAGCTGTATAATCTCTGTGACCCACTTGACAAAATTATTGTTGTTGTTTAGTTATATAGCACCATCTGCATACATGGCACTTTACAAGCAACCAAAAATAGTGGGTCCTGCCAAAGGCATACAATCTAATTATACATATACGTGTGTGTGTGTATACATATATACATATATGTACATATACATACATACATGCACATGCAAAGGTAAGGAAAGAATATTAAATGCTGTCTGGAATGGAGATTGTTGTGAGGAACTCCATGACAATTTTGTGGATGTGCAGAATGCCCAAGTCCTATTTCTGTAAAAAGCAGGGTCCCTCCACATACCCAGGAAATGCAACTTTCTCTTCATTCTCATGCAACTTTTCTATGTGTGAGGCTGGGGACAGGAAGAATGTTGAGAAGATAATGTTCTGGAAGAATGAAAAGAAGGGGCTACCTTTGGAAAGGAGGTAATATTGGGGCACTGGATTACTTTTCTCCTGTGAAACTTAAGTATGGTAAGTCATGCCTAAGCATGCAGAGTTTGCTGGCTCTCCATTGTGGTTGTGACTGGGAGGGCTATTTTTAAAGGAAGCACAACTGCAAGGGCCAGATAGAACAGGAAAGTCTGCACCCTCAAACAAGTTGCAGGTTGCCAAAGGTTCAAATGGATGCATCGTGAGTGCCAAAAACACTAAAGTAAGATCCCATAGCAATACTGGAGTGGTTACCTATGAGCAGAGTAAATCTGTACAAATAAACAAATAGGCCCACAAATGGCCTCTAGAGCCCACATGGTGAGCTAATATTGCTGCCAGGCACATTCCATTTCAGGAAAGGGAAAGAACTTTTGCATCCATGGAAAGGAGGAAAAGTAACATCCTTTAAGCTTGGAGTGATAACAGAGCTCTATGAGAAGCCTGTGCTAAGTAACAATAGAAGCATTTTCCTTAGCATCATATGAACGTGTTCCCTGATCATCTGTAGGACTTCCTGCAACAGGGACAAATCAGCTATGCTGTGAAACAACAAGTTGCCAAGTCCAGATGCAGGATCTTACAGTGCGGTGGGTTAACAAATCTGTTGGGAACCAGGATTGTTGCATACCTCAAGGTGTTACATGCATGCATCTCAACCTATCCTATCTGATTTTTACTAGTGTCTTGGTAATCAGATGAATTGATGGGAATGTATATTGGACTTGTCCTGAATGACTTACAGAGAAGTATTGTCCAAAGGCCATTAGAGTTGTCTGGAGCAATAATCAGAATTAGAATCTCCTGAACAATTGTCAGTAGACCTAGCCAAAATAGGATGGTCTGACGTTGGTGAGATCTCCAAGGTCTAGCCTTCATGGTCACACTAGAGACTGGAAGTTACTGTTATAGAGACAGATGAGGTTATAGCTGTTGGGGAAGTTGCCTCTTGTGAGGATACCAAAACAATTTGAAGTAGGACTGAAGTCAGTCCCAGTGAGAAAACAGGAGCCAATGAAGGAGGCAGTAGCTGAGAGGAGGGTGCACAAGAAGATTGAGGGATGATATGAGGAGTAGCGATGGTCCAAGTCCGCATCACTCAGAAGACTGTACAAGCTGTTGGTAGTTGAGGAAGATATGGGACTGTTTTAGATATACAGTGGGTCTCACTTTGAACAGGTGATTCTTAACCTTTCTGAGACTGGTAAGCCCAAAGTTCTATGGGTGGAAAAACCAATGGCATGGCAACTCATGAGAGGGTAGTGGAACTGTTACCTCACTTACCTACATGCCATGTCTTAAGTATCATAATTATTTTATATCAAACATAGTGAGCCATAGAGATCTACTGGAAGGACACGTAGGCGGTAGAGCTATGGAAATAGATCAAAGGGTAGCCCTGTTTTCTATCACGCATCCTAGGTGAATCTTGCAAATGGTTCACACAGGCCATTTGAATGGATTTTCAGCAGTGATGGCACTAACAGGAGACGGGAGGTCTCTGGGATCAAATTAACATTTCAAACAGCCAGGAATGTTACATTTTGGAGGCATGCATCCTCAGATGAGAAACTCATCTTGCAGGAAACTACAAGGATGCCTGGCTGTATTTTCTTTGAACTACAAAGCTGAGATCCATCTTCATAAAAATGCAGCCATCTGGTCCTCAGGACATTTTTTGTTTTTAGCTCTGTTCACCACTATAATTAGGACCCCTTTTTCTCTTTCATTTTGGAGGAGGAAGAGTTCTCCCAAACTCACAACAATGCTTCTGCCAGTGGAAAAGCTCCCCTCAGTCTCCAGGGGAGAAGCTGAGATGAGCTTTTCGCTTGTCTTTCCCAGCTGAAGACTTCTGGATTGGTATAGTATTACCCCAAAACCCTCATGTCTCTCTCTCTCCCTCTTAATTTTCACCTCCTCCTAAATTTCTATAGTCTTGTATGCTTGTGAGAGTGAGTGCGGCTGAGTGATTGTATGGATTTTAACATCTATTTCAATAAAATACTTAAATTTGAACAGTTAGCCTGATTATCAGTGATCCAACTCTGTAAAAGCTGGGCTCAAGATCCCTAATTACCCTGTCCTCTTTGCATTGCTAAAGCAGTGTTCATAGTTAATTTTCCCCACAAGTGATATTTTGACAGGCATTGGGAATCCCCCTAAGGGACCCCCAGCAAGCAGGGTAACAGAATCCAACAAGTTTGCACACCCTGGTCTTGAAACCATGCTACACAATATCTAATGGAGGAAACCCCAGAGATGATGATACTATTTATTTGTATAGTGCCATCATTGTACATAGAACTTTACAAGTAAAAGAACAATAATACATTTCCCTGTCCTCAGGCTTACAATCTAATTAAGACATGACGCAAAAGGGAAAGGGGATTGTAGTGTGGGACACAATTATAACCAGTAGACACTGCCTCTTCTTCTTGCCCTCTGAGGCCAGGGCAGTGGCAACTGGGATGGAGAGATGGCCTTTTATCTGCTTTTGGGGCTAGGCATGATGGAACTGTGCCTGCTCCTTCTCTCCCACCAATGCCAGGGCAGTAGCAATTGGCAGAGAGGGAGGGCCTTCAGATATCTAAACCCAGAGATTTAAAGCATGGAGCAATATTGCAAGATTCAGAGTGAGACTGATGTGGCAGTGACCTAAATCAGAAGCAGCTCTCCTTTCGTACGTTGATGGGATGGTCAGAAAGGGTTTGCTTGCTGAGACTGCTTCCTACAGATTCAAAGGAGTTGTCTCATTTTGTGGCATAATGGAGCACAGAGAACATAAGCTTAGTGTTATTTTAGGAGACTGTTAATCATTCCTCTCCCAACCTGAGTGTTCAGAGACAGAATCTCATATTTTCTTTCAGAGTAAGATGCCACAAATTGTCGACTATCATCTTCTTGAAGAAACCTTGCTTGGGCTTCCATGAGCAGAAGATCTAAGTGAAAATCCTCCTCACACCTTTGCAAAATTGGTACCCGTATTTGCCGGCATATAAGACACATCTGTGTATAAGATGCACCCCATTTTCAAACAGCATTTTTCAGGAAAAAACATGAGTCTTATATATGCCAGCAAATACAGTATATGTGATTGCAAGAGAGGTGATGATGCAGAATGTTTGGAGCTAATAATATATTTTGATTCAATCCTGAAGGGGAGGCCTCAGTTCCCCAAACCAAGGTGTAAGCAAGCATCAGGGTCAGTCTGAAGACTTGTCTCTGTCCTTGTCCTTTTGGTCTCTCTTGTGCCTATTATATTTATGTTTGCCATCATCTGTCCATTTTTTTTTTCAAATGGTACCAACTTTTCTGGAGTGGGAGGCATTGGTTGGGTTTCCCTAGCTATGCCTAAGATCCATTATTGGGTTCAAAACCATCAGAACTGAGTGAAATCTCAATACGGAGGCTCTATGGGGGACATTCATTGGAGACAAAACAGGAGCCAGTACTGAAGTGACCCCTGAGACCATGTTGGGTTCAAGAAGCAAATTGGATGCTAAAAGATCCATTGAAGGTGGTGGCCTTTTGCAAATGTTGATGTGAGATGTAGGAGAGGAGTTTTCTTCCAGTAGCATCCTCCTATAGCATTTTCTTTTTAACAACATCCTCCAAGGCAAAAGCCTTAAGATGAGCTACTCAGTTTTTAAGTGCTTGCCTGAGTGTTCTGACAGAATATGCACTTCCCCAAAACATGGTTCTCACTCAGACAAATGAGACTGTCTGTCAGTGACTGGGATTTTACCTCTGCATTCAGTGCACTTCTCAAAATAATGCCTAAAGTTCATAAGTCCCTAGAGTGAAGCAACAACAATGAATGCTGGCCCCAGAGGAGAACAAACAATAACAATGATGAAAAATAATAAAAAAAGAATGTAACACCAAAGAATCATGAAAAAAGAAAGTAAAAGCTGGAGAAAACCAATTCTGAGGCATTAAAGCATGACATGTTATTTCCAAAACTGTTGCTGATGTAGAAGACAAAAGGGAACTGAGGGTGCTTCTGGCAGGAGATCCTGTGCGAGGGCAGGAGGGGGTGGGACTCCTACCAAAAATGCTGATCCTAGCTCTAAAAGGTTCTGGCTGGCTCTGTGGAGGCACAGAACAACCCATATGTCTGAGACACAGAGACCACAAAGTAGAACACAGCTGTCACAGAAAAGGACCTATTACAGCAGAACTGCAGATTTTTGTTTTTTTTTATTTATATATTTTGATAGCAGCTAATTTTAAAGCCAGCATATTATGAACTGAGCAGGGGCTGTACATCTTCAGCTACCTCAGCTGAGCCCACCTTTCTCTCAAGTTATGAATGGGAGCAAACAATTGAGAGGCATGTGGGAGAATTCTTACCGAGCTTTTGCTATGTACAGTTGATACATTTTAGCACAGGGATTACAGTCCAATCCCTGGGGAGCTTCATGATTTCCACTTCTGGCTTAGCAGATGAAACAGTAAAACTCTTTCGAGGAGGGGTGTACAGTTCAGATTAGAGTTGAGGATTTGTATGTTTCCTTGCAATCAAATTAAGGGAGCGCCAAAGTGCCCCTTTAAGGCAGATCACAGACTAACATTTCACCATTAGAAGCCTCTATATTCTATATGATCAAACGGCACATATTGAGCTTTGCTTATGTGAAACCAGTTGACCTTGGCATTCATGATCTATTTGATGAGATCTACAGCTGTGCCAAATTTCAAACTGATGTAATTTTTAAAAAAAATGTGCACAAGTAAAGCAAATTACAGTTCTGGAATTTGACACATTTAAAGTTTTTACTCCAGTTTTCAGACACACATATCATATATGTGTGCAAATATTGCTTAAAACTGCTAACCTAATTTATTCAGGCTTGTTGAGGCTATTCAGGCTTTGTTTTCATGAAGTTCTAGCAGCAGTTCAAAGGTTATTAGGGTTCCCCTACCCTATTAAAAACAATGTCACATCGTGGCACTTTCAGGTGTTTTCCAGGCTATTTTTGGTCATAATATTATGATGGGAAATGCTTATAATCAGTCCTTACCCATGTAACTGTGTCATCAGTGCCCCTCATTTGCAAGAGAACTGTCAGAGACGAAAAGCTGTCACATGACTGGAAAGAGCTTTATAGGACTTAGCCACTGGAAATGTGTTGTTATTGATGATAAATGTAACATTTAGTCATTTGAAATTTATATTCACTATAGATGTAGTAATATTTATATAATACTATTACAGAACCAGCATGGTTCAATTTGTTGCTCAGCCATGGAAATAACCTGGGTGATCATGGACTCACACTCTCTCAGCCTCAGAAAAAGGCATAGGCGACTCTCCTCTGAACAAATTCTGTCCCACCCACCCCCAAAAACTCCCATGATAGATTCACCTTAAGTATGCAATTGTGGTTTGGTGGATATTTCATCATCTATGTGTGATGTTATTTATCTTTCTATCACGATGTTCAGGGCAAGAAAAAGTGTGCTAGTCTATTCCTTCCTCAAAACCCTGTGAGGCAGCTGAGGCTGAGAGGCAGTGACTGACACAAAGATATTCCTAGGTAAGCTTAATTCCTGTAAAATTATTGAACTCGTATTTCCCTCATCCACCTACCAATAATAATTTAGGCCCTTTTCTCACGTGGGGGGGCCAAAATGGGGCAGCGCACGCAGGGGTGGAGCTTACCTGCTAGCGTTTTGCTCTGTCCCTGCTCCGTCCCTGCGGGGAACGCGGTCCGCCGCTTCACATGCCGCCGAATTTCGGCGACGCTCAGTGGCGTTTGGCGGTGCTCCACGGAGCCCAAAATGGCGGCTGGCGGCTTCCGGTGGTGCTCCGCCAATCAGGGCAGCATGCCAGCCAGAAGCCCGCCCCCGGGCATATCTGCAGAGATGCACTACCGCATCTCTGCAGATTCTCACCGGGAGCTGCCACGGATTAGTGTGGGCGAGTTTGATAAAAAACACCTGGGAAGGTGGTTTTTAGAAAACTCGCAGCGCCACCCCTGCGGCTGGGCTAGAGCGGTTGGAGGTGTGGCGCCTCACCGTTTGCAACCATGCTAGCTCATCTTGCGATGTGAACGACCTCCGTCTCCGGTCGTCGCACCGTGGGGTTTTACCCCCGTGTGAAAATGGCCCTAATTACTTGCCTCCTTATATGTCTTTGGTTAAGTCATTGGACTGAAACTCAGTTCCAACTAGAATAGAACCACTATTATCCGTGGAACTGAGAACCTACCAAGTTCTCAGTGACTCAGGTTCACTTCACTCTGGTTGGGACCACCAATTAAACAATTATTTTTCAGTCACAATTCTCCATGCAACAAATGCAAATTATGACAGAACCTTGTTGTGAGGATTGATGAGGTAAATATTGTAAAACACAAAATATTGTGCAAGATACAGTGAAAAGTAAATACTCTTCCATTCCAAGGTCCAAGATTCCAAGGTAGCTAGATCTTCCAATAATCCAGTAGCTTCAGAGGTCCTTAATTTCTGGAAGTATCTTTCTTAATAACTGATTTATGCAGCAAACACAAAAATATGGAATGGATTTCTACACACTGCTCACCAAAGATGTGTTCTATTGTTAACTAATTACATGGTATGGATACTGTAATGGTTAGGACCACAGAATTGGTGTCTTGCTTTCAAGGATGGAGTATCATCAATTCTGAATCACATGTATTTTAGATACATATTTCCTGGACATTTTTTAAAAATGTTCAATTTTTTTCTTGCTCATTTTTTGCATGGTGGCACAATAATAAGTGACTAATTTTTATTTTGCAAACTAACTTAAAAAGAGAGGAAAAACAGAGCTATTGTTGTCTTCCCTAATTTCAAGTTCCTGATAGAATGCAAGTCACTTGAAAGAGACATGACATAAACCAAGGAGAATAAATCTCATTATGGCAACAGTAGGAATTGAGACATTTGTTCACAAGAGTAGCTTAGGACAAAAGCCAAGGCAGTGCCAAACTGAAAGGTCAGATGATGCTTATTTTGCTTCTGCCAGCTTTAACTGCCAGACAAAAGAATCAAGTGAATACTGAAAGGAATCATCACAGCAATGCTCCTGGGAGAGCTCTCTCCTCTCTGTGATGAGTAAAGATTTCTAGTTATTTTCTGGTTACTTTTGGAAATATATTCTAAAGTATTTTAGAGGAAGTTTAGAAGGATCCTGAAGAGAAATTTTCAAGTTTTATACCATTCTCTGATCAAACTTATGGAGTTTTTATCCCTCCAGAAAATTAATGGAAAATTAACAAAAATTAAATGAGTAACATAAGATACTAAAATTTAATAAATTACATGATTAGTTTTTATAAGAATGTTTAGCTTTTATAGGAACGTTTAACCTCTCATTCTGTGTCAGGACTGGTTGTGAGCAAAAGCTACTTGATTTCTTAGTATAATTAAGGTACTTAATTGGAATAAGTGTACAACTAATTCCCAGCATGTAACTGAAGGAGCAATGATTGGTATTTTTAAATAATATTTTTAGGGTAAGGGCTTAGGATGCAACCCTAGCCCATTTACATGAGAGAAAGTCCCATTGAAAGTGGGATTTCTTCTAAATAAACATGCAGTAGATTATGCTGTTAGACTCCATAGCAGAGTATGGGAATCTTTTGCCCTACAGATGTTTTGGACTTCTTCTCCCAGAAGCCCTAGTCTCTCTGGTCCATGGCAAGGGATTATAGAGATTGTAGTCCAAAATATCTGGAAGGCCAAAGATACACCAGCCTTCTCCTATAGTGCAGTGGTTCTTAACCTGTGGGTCCCCAGATGTTTGTGGACTTCAACTCCCAGAAGCCCTGAGCATTGACCATAGTGGCTAGGGCTTCTGGGAGCTGAAGTCCACAAACATCTGGGGACCCACAGGTTGAAAACCACTGCTATAGTGGAACATTATCCAAGACAGGGCAGGAGTCAAGTGGAACTATGTATGCAGGATGCTTTCCTTCCTCATATCCTCATAACAGGACAGATAATATCTGGGAGGCAGGGTTGATATTAGGGCTGGTGAAAGCGCATAGACCTTATCAGATTCCACTCATCCCACAGATACTTTTCAGCAGAGCTTGGAAAAGTTACTTTTCTGGACTAGTGCTCTCTGAGTCCCCCAGCAACTTTTCCAAGCTTTACTCTTCAGGGGGAAAAGCAGAAGAACAGAAGTTAGATTATTTGTCCATCAAACCCAAGTTCAGGATTTTAGGGAGATTCCTCTCCTATCACATAGTCTCTGATCCTTCTAACAACAGAATGGGAAACATTTGATACTCCAGATGTTGCTGAACTGCAGCTCTCAGGAGCCCTGCCCAGCATAGCTGAGGTAAGGAATTTTGGGAGCTGCAGTTCAACAACATCTGTGTCCCTCCAATTCCTACCCCTGTTTTAAGAGCGCACATTCTTTCTACCACTAAGCGATAGTTCCAAACCCAAGACAGAGCAGAGTAGAATCAGCATGGTGTAGTGGGTTGAGCATTGGCCCATGACCCTATAAATGATGGTTCAATTCCCTGCTCAGCCCTGGAGACCCTCAGGGTGACCTTGGAGGTGTCACACACTCTCAGCCCCAGAAAACCGATGATAGGTTGCCATTAGGTGGAAATGATTTGAAGGCACACAATAAAAACAGTAAACAGATCTGACCTGTTTATTCTATGCAAATAGAATGGAGGGATGGAAGTGGACCAAAAACCAAAAACATTGCCACAAATGGAATGAAATTCCTATCATTCTAGTGAAGCAGCAAGCCTATAGAACACACTTGGTGCTCCCAGTGAACTAAATAGAAAATACTTCTTAGGAATCTAAAGGATCTGCTGGTAGGTGGCAAAGTCTAATAGGAAAACCACAGGGCATCTGCACACTTCTCCTATGCAGATCCACAAAGTATAAGGGCATTTATTTTGTAGGGTGAGAAAGGTGATGTTAATGCCTTTTTTTAAAAAAAATTGTATCCCTGCCTGGAAAAAAAATGCAGGAATCTGTGAATTTTGTTTCCTTTTCCTTATTTCTCAGAACAACAGCTAGCTGCTGCCCATCCCACCCTCCATGATTCAGTGTTAAGTTTATGTGGTTGCTTCTGACATCTTTTTTTTAAAACTTCTAATTTAGCATGAAAGGACACAGGGCTGGGATGTGCTGTGACAAAGAGAAAAACTGCACATTTCCTTTGTGAAGCATCAACTAAAATCCATCGTCTCTCTTTTTGTAACACTGTACTTAGTATGTAGATTTTACAGACACATCTTTGCAAGTGCTATTAGTGGAACTGATTTTAAAGTCTAACACCAATAACCTATGTTTGCTATCTTCCAGTCTATCTTACTGATGGATGTGCTGCAAATTAAATATCAAATACATCTAGATCCATTGTTTGGAATCAGGAACCGATTTGTGTCTGTTGGCATGTAGTAAGTAGGAGCTGCATAGCTACTCTAGATGGCACTGTTGTGTTTATTTTAATTTCTGCCTCTTCTGAGAAGGAACCGGTTTTTGAAACCTTAATTAGTTTCCTTTTGAAAATAAACATGCTGTTTCAACAGAGGGTCAGTGTACATTGTTCTGGGTTTTGGCTTTTATGTTTATAGCTATGTAATCAATATGTTGGGAGTGTAATTAATTTTTAACTTCAATCCAATTGTAGATCAAATGCAACTGGAGTTACTGGGCGGAAGTGTGATTTCTTTTGAAGAAGTGATACATTAGTTGGGGGAAGGAAAAAGAGGTAACTCATGGTTGTTAATGTTACAGATGACCTTGAACTATGAAATACCAAGCCCCTCTTATTAAACACATGGGGTAGTTTTAATTATAAAATATATTAACAATTTTTTTTAAAAAAAGTTGAAAGTAACAATATTAATGGTTGTGTTGTATAAGAGACATTTATTTTCTTTGGCAAAAGTGTTATCGTTTTGTCCTCTAAGCCTGCTTTTCAACTCTGTAATGACATCCGTTTCCTAGAATTATGTCATTCTTATTGAAAGAAAATCTGCAAAGCAGAACATCATGCTGGGTGTTATAAACGTTTGAGTTCTTGTTTTTCACATACCTTTCCTCCTACTACACCCAATTCCTTTTATTTTGAGGTCACCTGACATTTTGAATTATCAAGATTGAGGTTGCACTTTCAAGAAAAGTGGCGATTTACAGTATTTTGCAACTGCCATGATGTGGATATGTAGTGGTCTGCTATGATTCTGTTCCACTGAGGAGATCATACAGCCTAGTTTTTCAGTCTTCAGTGTGTGTCTGTGTATCTGAAGGTTCAAGACAAAACTGGGATTTTGCTGGTGTATAGCCAAGGAATACCAGGTTCAGTAGGCTATATTTCAGAGGATGGCAGTGACAAACTACCTCTGATTATTGCTTGCTTAAGAAAACCCTATGAAATTCATGAGGTCACCCTAAATTGACAGGTGACCTGAGAGCCCATATATACACACATATCTTCTGCCCATGAGTCTTCCTTCTTGAAGTAGCTGTGGTGGTCTTGAGAATGTTTTTGGAGTTTCCTTAGCTTATTGTGATAGGGAACTTTTCTTGAACAGGCTAAGGCTGCCTTGTCCAGAGTAACTCAGGATTTCTTGCCCTCTATGGCAGCCATGGGCCTGTCCAAATTGGTATCTGGCCCAATTCATTGTAAGGATCTGGTTTTTTATGTTGAATGGGAGGATGGTACTGCTCAGGATGTGGAAGAACCTTGCATAATTCTGTTGTTGTGGGCAGCTTGCTGCATGGCAGTCTAGAACTGGAGCCTTTACAAAGGTGGGGGATCAATTAAGATAATCAGGGTTTAGGAATAGGCAAATAAACAGTTCTTGCCATCACTATGTCTATACAGCACCGTTTTGGATGGCCATAGGTCTATCATATTCTGGCCCATGAGAAGAAAATACAGACTACAGAAAATATAGATTACCTGATAGCACATTGTAACTATTTCCCATGACATTTTGCATTTGAAATCCTTCTCAAGTTTGGATACCTTGGATACCACAGCTTCTGTTAGTTTGGCCTCTGTTTACCTGGTCATAATGGAAGCTTTTGTACAGCCTGTGGATGTGGACAGGATCCTTGAAAAGGTCAGATCTATGACCTTTGTGCTTTTCTCTCATAAAAATGACCAGAGCAGGTTGTACTTATGGGCAGCTCATTGCATACAGTTTCTTAGAAAAATGGCTGAGTGAATAAGGGATGTGGTCATCATACCTTAAAGAAGTAGTGATTTGACATCTGTCATATCAAATGACTCTAAAATCCATTAAATCAGTTTCCAGGTTGTCTCCTACATTCCATTCTTGGCAAGGTGCCAAAGTGTGTGGTGGTATTTTTATTACAGAGGATTCTCAATTTAAGCTGGTTTCAGGACAGAGACCGTTTTGGTTGCTTTGGTGGATAATATATTCTAGGAACTGCACAGAGATGCTGTTGGTTCTGCTTTATCTCTCAGCAGCTTTTGATATCATTGACCATGATATCCTTCCAAGTTGCATTTCTGGGATGGGATTTGGAGGCAAGGTTTCCTTTGCTCTGATCCTTCTTGGAGAGGCAATTTCAGAAAGTAACTCTGGGATAATTTATCTTCATGCTTTGGTCACAGCCTACAGAATTCCATAGGATTCCATCTTGTCTTCTCTATTTAAGATATACATGAAACCTTTGGAAGAAGGCTGTATGAAGTTTGGAGGCTTGAGACCAGCAGTGTACTGATGACACAGTGCACTGTCTCTCTGTTTAAATCTGTTCTAGTTTATGATCAGTATCTGATGTCAACAATGGTCTGAATGAAGGGTTTTTTTCTGTGCAGTTGTCAATTTTTATTTTTGTTAACTGAGTATTTGTTCCTAAGCCATCAGTTTCTGCTTCTTCAGTTTCTTTCAAGATATCTTCTTCTTCTGAGCAACTTCCTCCTCTGGCTTAGGGACAGTCTGTTCCTTCTCTGTCAGAATCATCTTAATATGACAGGGAGAACTCATACAGGGATTGATGCAGCCATGAGCCCCATATTTTCACCTGCGCATTTTGAGGGCTTTATTAACCTGAGTGTGATCAACTACCAGAGAGTCGGCATCCAGACCCTTGAGCTCAGCATTGCTCTCACCATTTCTGAGGATGTGCAGAAAGGAACTCTGCACTCCTCTTTGGCCAGCACCCCTGTGTCCAGCCCCACTGCTTGGCCTGGGCATGTCTGCCAACTCTACCATTGTAATGACGGAAGGGAACGCACTGCTTCTTCAGAGTCACATCCTTTAAATATTTGGTAGCTCTCTGGATATGCATACCTTTGATAGCCTGGGTAGTCTCACATGTGTTCTTGAGGTGAACACAAAGGTTGGAACCCCTTGATTTGCATGACTTTGTGAGATTCGCTGAAATCGAGCAAGTATTGGACCATTACCTCAAGAGTCCCAATACCACCAGGAAAATGCATGGATGATGATTGTTGACATGGTGCTACTGATATTCCCTTAGCCTAGTGCTGCATCAGAAGTTTCACAACAATTTGCTGTTGCCAGCCACTGATTGACATTATTCATATCTCATTATGAACATTTTCTTCTCCTATTCCATTGCATTTTGGGAAAATCTAATCAGGTACCTACCTGCCACAGAACAGAGCTAAGCAACTTTATTAAGATAAGGAGTGACTGGCTGGCAGCGTAGGAAAGCAGCAGTCAAACTTTGCTGACAGTGGGATGTCAGTGGGCCCTTTTGAGCCCCTGGGCTATCAGCAGGTATACAACTGTGCCTGCACCTGATGCTGAACCTGATAGAAGATATATTGTACTGTTCAAGATGGTTTTAGCCTGCATGTGGAGAAAGTGAGGTTCAAACACCTGCTGGAGCAGGAAGCACAGTATATTAAGAGTCCAAGCGCACCTTCTCTGAAGTGTAATAGAAGACTAAGTGAAGCAGGACCTTCTTTTTGAAATGTCTCCAGTATGGTACTTCTCTCTCAGGTAGGATAGGGGACTTGCCTGGTTTCCTCACTGTACTAGCTTGTGATCTGTTAAAATGGTATTGAGTCACAGAGCATTGGGGAGAGCCATTGATTAATCAATGCTCTTGATAATTTGTGTTCATGCAATTTCTGCAATAACATTGTGGCTTAGATTTTTATTGTTACTTAACTATATTTTGAAACTGCTACTAAGCCACCTTATGTATGGAAACTCAAGAGTAAATATTCTTTAAAAACACTACTAGGTAGAAGAGACGATTTTGTATTGACTGTGGCTGCCAGTATGGCTTAAAATGCAATAAATCCACTGTGGGAAAAGCTGGAAATGGTGGACTCTTCTATGTTGTTCTTAAAGGTACAGCGGCCTCTTTGAGGCTAGCTGTAGCACTTGAACTGTTTTATTCATGCTTGGGATAGAAAGTAACATCCTTGACATACTTTGACAGATGCATGACAGAATTATAGCAGGTGAAGCTTTTTCCCAATCTGTCATACCTTCAGACTGAATACACTGTTAACTGACACAATTCGCTGATACAAAATGTAGTGATAGGCACTAGTTTAGCTGCTTTTTTAAAGGGGAACACACAGATTCATGAAGATAAATATACGATGGACACTACTTATGAAAAATACATCCTTCTAGGTTCAGAGGCAGAATGTACCTGAGTAGAAGCTGCTGGGAAACTACAGCAGGAGAAGGCCACTGGCTTGATATCCTGCTTCTCAGAGCTAATCTACATGCTATATTAAACACATTAGCACTGAGCCTGTCTTTCATATTGCAAAGTAAAATACACATGGATCTAATCTGTATTGAAATAACATGTTTATGGGCAAGTAAGGCTGCCCATCTTCCACTAAAAACACCCTTAATTCAGCTTCCCTTGCAAGTTTAATGTATATATATATATTAAAAAAAGAGCCCTCACGTGAATTTCAAGGGGAAAATAGGTAGTGGGGGTAGGCTTATGTCTCTACTGCTCATTTACAGCGGTTCTCAGGGCTGCCTCAGGCGTCCATGGCCTTACTGTGCAGTAAGGAAGAAGCTGAGGCTCAGCTGCACACTTTGACTGGCACCTGTTAGTTATGACATTGTAAGTTAGACTTAGGAACAGTAACTGCTTCATATTCTCATTTGTGATTGTGGCACTATTGCCATGACTGAAAATGACCCTGAAACTTGCTTTAAAAGCCTGTCAGCCATCCAGAGAGATGGAGATTGCTGCTGCTGCCAAGTGGAGCACTGCAGGATGAAGTGATGACCACCCCACTAGCTAATGATACTGAGGAGAGCATAAGCAGAGACCCCTGCAAATAACTCTTGCAACTCCTCATTGTAGCCCCACTCATTGGTGGGGGGGGGATCACATCTTTGGGCCGGTGGCGTGGGGAGGAGACAGCAAGGAGCTCCGCTTAAGGCCAGATAATTTTCTTTATTAAACCCAGACCTAAAAGTTTTCTTTTTCTGCTGGAACAAACTGATAATTAAATATTCAGTGCTGTAATAAGAAACATTTAAGTGGTTAATTATGGGGCGAAGGAAACCCAGAGAGACGCGGAGGAAATTCTCAATCAACAGCCAAACAACCCAAAATTGCTGACTTTTGTAATGTTCAGGTTCCCACTGCAAATGTTTTTCAACTTTATTTGGGAAAAAAAATGAAAGCGAGGAACGTGAGAAAGATAAGGAGACAATGACCTTGTGGAAATGTAAATAACACTGAAGACTCATATAGCACTAGTAAAGAGACAGGTGTGGGGTAGAACTGCTGGATAGTCTGACTGTTTTAAAATTACAACTTATTGCTATAACAGTCGGCATATCTACAAGGAATTAAGGTTACTTAACTGTAAAAGGGATTTATATTGCAAAGGGGGGCAGAAGCAGACTAAAGGTGAAATAGCTTTGGTTGAAGCTCCTCTTAAGGAGACTACCCTGGTATTCCATAAAATAGGAAAGTCTGAAAAATTTGGTCTTTTCCCACTAAAGTTTGTCTGGCAGTATGTAAATAAAAGGGGAATTTGTCCCCACCTGGAACACTGACAGCTTGCCAAGAGGCATTTGCAAGCTTTGCTAAAGATGGAAATGAAACATTTAGATCTTCATACAGTGGAAATGCTGACTTTTGGCAGTGACCAAAAGAGTTATATTAATTTTTTACTCAGACTGTATACCACAAGGCTTCTGCCTCAGACCCAAACTAGCTACCAAAGGTTTTTTTCCCAAGTCACATTTTCCACAATGAGGTTACACCTCTAGTTTCAAGAGTAAAACAGCCACAGCTGAATACAGGAATTTTAAAAGGGGGCATGTCATAGAAATACAAAATCAGACTATGGAATACAAACATAAGGACAACTTTTTAGCTCCCTCTGGGGGCATCAGGAACTACCAAAAGCCTATTGCTGTTAATTGCAACTTGTCTACGGGTAAAAGATGCCAGTCTGAGATCCTCAGTTTACACAGGGTTTTAAAGTGACTCCAAAAGAGGCCCGTTCCAACTCAGCCCCATTGTCATCTAAAGAGATAATCCCTAGGGAAAGGGAAACCCCCCCAGAGAACATGTCAAGCGTTGAGCGCCGAGTGCGAAATAGAGCTGGATCCATATCCTGTTAGAGTCCCACCTTATGAATATATAGTGAGGGGGAGGGAAAAACAGGGCCCCAGGAGTTGGCTGAGTTGGCCCAAAAAACAGCTCAACCCCTGTGAAGGCTCTGAATAGATGTGGTGCTATATTGGGTAGTACAAGTCTAGACAAAGTAGCAGTTTGGGGAATAATGGTTGCTAATTCAGGTCAATTGAACGAAATCACATTAGACTGACTAAGTGAGTGCACTGGGCCCGGAGTAATGTCCATTTTTTGACCTGGAATATAGCTGGATGGAGAAACAGAGCTGCCAGTGGCAACTTGATTGATTTCCTGATAAATTTCATATAATAGCACTTCAAAAACATGGCTCACTGCGGCAGATGAGGAGGTAAATCTACCGGTTTTAAATCCTGGTCCAGGACAGCGAGAAAAGATAAAAATAAAGGGAGGGCTTGGGGGCTTGAGTGTACTAGTGAATGAGACCCTGGGTTGGCACAGTGAGGAGTTAACCTTGGATTCAGCTCCGCATCATATTTTATGGAAAAATTTAGTTTAAATCACTGCACATAATATTTTGAACGTATTCCTGGCTCCAATTACTTCGCCTTCTTTTACTGGTGACTTGTGGGATGGTCTGGAAAACTTAATTTTAGAATTAAATTTAAAATATCCTAGGTCCTTTAAAAATCCTGCTGGGAGATTTCAATGCCAGAGTAGGGTTTCTCTTCAGGAGTTTGTTCACAAGGGGCCATCCCGGGACTTTGCCTCCAAAATGAGCATCTTGGCATTTTAATTTATAAGGAACCAAGCAGGTTCCTGGTTTTTTTCTTTAGTGTATAACTGTAATCTCTAGATTTTGGGGTGGCAAAAACAACAGTTTTTTTGCCCATTTACATTTCACTCCAAACCCAGCAGTTTTTTGGGATATACTTGTCTCTTTTGAAAATATGGATTACTCTAGAATTAAAGTGTACGTGAGGGAAACAGTTACCAACCTGTTATGTTACTTTTCAAGGTTATTCAGACCTCAGACCTAGCAGCCCGGGGGTAGAAAACCTGTTGGTTTAATTTTGGAAGTTAATCATGACAGGAGGCTCAAATGGAGCAAAGTAGATACCAAGTCAATTGCCAAGTTTCTGACTTCTGTGCAGAATATGCCAGAATATAGAACAATAATGTTAGGCAGTGTAGATAGAATGAACCCCTTCTTGGTTTTACTAATCTCTGTTCCCAATTAAGGAATTTTAATTTATGAGTCTCCAACAGAAACCCCCAGATTACAGGATCTACCTGGTTCGATTATGATTGTGTTAGGGCAGTGGTTCAACCTGTGGGCCCCCAGTGTTTGTGGCTTCAGCTCCCAGAAGCCCCAACCATATGGTCAATGCTCAGGGCTTCTGGAGCTGAAGTCCAAAAACATTGGGGCCCCACAGGTTGAGAACCACTGTGTTAGGGCCAGGAAACGCTTAAGATCTGTCATGGTCAGACCCCAAAACCACCCTTCTTTAGCCAATCACTCAAGGATGCTAGCTCTTAGACGCGACTATAAGAAGCTTCTGTCCAAAAAAAGGCTGATTATACAGCCAGGGTTGGGGAGATCTGGAATTATCTGCCATGGGACTGAATTCAGCCTTTTTTTGGAACACAGTAAATGGGCTGTTGAAAGAACGAAGATTTTTTTCAGATGTCCCCATCCCAGCCTTAGTTTAGGAAATTTTTAAGACTTTTCCAAAATCCCAACAAAGGGCTCACAGACAATCTAACAAATAATCACTTACTTTTAGCAGGGTTAATGGGTTTCCCGTTACAGTGGCTGAAACTACAAAATTATACAGTCCCTGAAATCAAAGAAAGCTCCAGGTGAAGATTTACTTCCTCCAGAAATGTTTAAGACATATGTGGATTGGTGGGGGTATCCTGGCTGGTCTGTTCACCTTTATTGACAACACAGGCCATTTTCCATCTGGATGGAAAATTTCCATTATTGTGCCCATATATAAAAAAGGTGACAAAGGAGACCCTAAAAACTACAGACCTATAAGCCTTATTGACATTGTGACCAAAATGTACACAAAACATCTGTTAGGCAAAATTGAGGATTGGATTGTTATAAAAAAATTTTAGTGGGAAAACAAGCAGGTTTTAGATCAGGAAAATCCACAATGGATAATTGTTTTATTTTACATCACCTTTTTACAAAGTATATGTCTGAAGGAAAACAACTCTTCACAGCATTCATAGATCTCAGACAGGTTTGATAAATTAACAGGGATATTCCGTGGAGCAAATTGGAATTTAAATAAGGAGCCAAGACTCCTTTATTTTCTCAAGGCCCTCCATACAATCTTGCTTAAAGTGCGTATTGGAGCCAATGGTGCGCTGACCAAGAAAGTTAATGTGCATAAAGGAGTTAGACAGGGATGATTTTAGCTCCAACGTTATTACTTATACGTTAATGACATCCTATTTTCTCTTCAACAACGGCCCATACACCCAAGATAGGTCACACATTCCTCAATGTCCTCCTCTATGCCGATGAATGGTCATCACCCATTTGCAGGTTGGTTTGAGACGGCTTTTACAGAACCTGGCTAATTACTGTTCCCATAATGACTTAGCCATTAATAAAGATAAATCTAAGGTGGTGGTATTGGAGAAAGGTCCAAATAATATAATTGGTTCCTGGGAAATTATTTTAACAAAACTCCTATTTATATCTAGGGTTGTCCTTTTCAAACACAGGGAAATGGACAAATATTTAGAAGAAACAAACAGAGAACTATGGTCAACTCTAACATACTCTATAAACTGATAAACTATAACCACCCCTCCAGTATATCCCCTATTTTAAAAATTTTAAGGCCAAAATCATGCCTATTCTATCCTACGGGGGGAGAATTGTGGGGTCAAATGAAAGTACCACTTTTGGAGCAGGCACAGAGCTGCTTCTTAAGGAGGATACTAAGAATAAAAACACTCCGGCTCAAGCAGTGAGAGCAGAATTAGGGGCACATTCTATTCAGTGCCAGGTTTTGATAAAAGTTTTTAACTACTGGCTAAGGATCCTCAAAATGGGCCCCGGAAGACTCCCTAAGCTTTGCTTAGATGAACAGTTAGATGTCCACATTCAAATTCCTGGAAAGCCCGTGTTAAAAATGCACCAGTCGGGTTTCCCCCCTTATTTATTATCTTGTGGACACTCAGCACAGGAAATATTAAAACAAAGAATTTTGGACATCAGTGCCCAAACAGATATAGCTCTGCTGGCCGGGTTTTAAAATCTTAAAATTTTCCCAAAAAAAAAACTATATTTGGTCTAGAAAAGTATCTTAGGCTGAACCTAACATAGGGACAGAGAATAGCTTTCACCAGAGCTAGTTTTAACAACTTAATTCTATGGTAAGAATAGGATGGTTTCAAAAAATTCCATACCATGAAAGAACATGCATCTGTGGTGCATATACTGTTTATTGCTGTATATATATTTTGTTTTGTTTAACCAAGGTGAGATCCTAAATTTACAACCACTTCTGGTTAGAACGACTAATTGGGATCTAACTGTTAAATTGACCTATTTTTTTTCCAGAGAGAATTCACACTCATCCACAGAATTGCAAAATTTATTATAAAAGCTGTACCTGAGAGATCTTTTTATCACACAAAATGGGGTCCCCTGTCATCGATGGTTTTTAAAAGTTAGGACTAATTTTTTTACTTGTTATTTTATTTTCTTGTTTACCATGTATTTTACTTCTTATATCAAATTCACTATTTATTAAGTTTAAGTTTATATGTTTTAATTATTTTAGTTAATTTTATAGATCTAGTCCCTTTGTATGTAATTTTTATATCTGTATTTTTGTATTATGTATTATATTTTTATTGTTGATATGGTCAGCTGACTAATCAATAAAAGATGATATCATCTTGAGGCACCTATTCAGAAGCAGCATAGACCTCCATTGTTCCAGATGACCGACTAGCTTTTAAAGTCAGTTTCAAGATTCAGAGTTAAAGCATAGCTTTGACACTGTGGCTACAACACTGACTGCCCTTGATTTAAGCACATGACAAAATGTAAGGTGATCAGATACAAAGGGAATGGATTGTCCTGTAAATGAAGAGGAATTAAAACAGGTGAGCTTTTTTAGTCCGTGTGTGATGAAATTCACTTGGAAATACCTATCCTTTTTTGAATCTTGTTGAAATTTATTACAAGTTGCAGAACACTTTATTGTTGTATTGTTCTTTCTATGCAAAAAAGGCACTACCCCCTGTGTAGACATCATGTTACTCATTTAGAAATGAAAAAAAGTGCTACTGCATCTGACACTGCTTATGCCTCAGTTGGAGTATTATGAAGTGTTCTGAGAACCACAGTTGTGTTTCACATTGTTTGACAACAATTCAATCAACACTGAAATGGTAAAGTCTTATGAACCCAGAATAAAGAAATGGGTAAATGAATTATAATTTTTTTCACAAAAATGGGAAAAACTAAAGGGCATCTGAGCTAGTTTTCAAATCTTCACAGTTGAAAAGAAGATGGAGAACAAATATCTACAAATGCTATTTCAGAGAAAAGTCCAAAGTTGCAGAAGACAGAGAGTTTTAGAAAATGCAATCTGGAGCAAAATATTACAATTTCTCTGTTGCTCAAAGGCATGTATGTGAAAATGCATCAGCACAAATGTAGACTTTAGAGGAACTTTCAAGTAAGTCCATTCAAAGTTAAAAGAACTTCAACGTCTGCTGAAGCTCTAAACAGTCTCAAATTAAAGATGGTGTTTGGAAACCTGTCACATATATTAAATTTAGGGGAACTGACAACAGAAGGTATAGATTTTAAGAAACAGGAAACTGCTACCCAAGCAAAGGTCAACTGACCAGAACATTATGCTACCTGGCAGTTGCTTTTAATTGGTCAAGTCTGATTAAGTTCCGTAGAACAATAATATTTTATAGAATCATTTTTAAAAAAAAATCCCTTTTTTGGTAATGAGGCATAACAAAGTTACAAATTAAAAATACAATCATTTGTGTCTTTTTAACATTACTTTTGAATTATTCCTGCAGGAGTTTATATTAGTTTATATAGCTTCAAAGATTGTCCATAATGAGTGGACACATGTAGCACGCAATACTTTCTATTTTTAACATTATTTTCAATGACATTTTGAGTGGGATTTTTCAAGTTTTATGCCATTTTCTGATCAATCCTAAGTTTTTTAAAAGAGGAGAAAACAAGTATAAAAAATAAGTTACTATTTTTTTTATAACATTAACAGTAATGAATCACTTTTGGGGCCATGTATAGAGTTACAGGATTAATTACTTCCAAATAGTAACCAAAAAAGTAGCTGAAGGAACGGTTCCTTTTATTACTGAGTTCAAGGTACACCTGTCTAAGCTACAAAACGTTTAACTTCTCAAATACCAAATTTTTGTAAATTCATTCATAAAATGGGAACATCTGGTTCTAGTTGCACTTTCCTAAAATACTGTAAGTGTGAAGGCAATTCCACCTTTTTCAGAGAGGAAGGGAGAGAAAGAAGGACAAATGCTGACTAGGCTGGCACATTGCTGTTCAATCCAGCTTGAAACTGGTAGAAAGAAGCAGGAAAAAAAAAGTCTTTCCTTCCCCTACAGTGCCTCTAAGGGAAGTGTGCATTTTCTTCTTCTTCTTTCTTTCCCTATCTGAAGACCCCTGATGAGCAATTTTAAGTATATACTTCAAATACTTTAGAGTTTTAAATCTTGACTTAAGTCTTGGGGGTCTGCAGCAATAAAAGATATTTAATGGGGGCTCCTGGTAAAAAAAGGTAAAGAACCACTGCTTTACAGAAACATACCACATACCAAAGAGGTTCAGGCTTTACACAAAATCTTAATACATTCAGCCCTCCACATTTGCGGGTTTCATTTTTGCGGATTTGATTATTCATGGATTATTTGCTGTCACCTCTGCTGCCTCCCTATGCCATTTTTTTAATAGGAAATATAAGCCATGTGAGACTGATAAACTGCGAACAAAGCTTATGAGTCTGTATTAAAAACGATGTGGGGCAGCAGTGGAGGTGGCAGTAAGCCCCACCAGCTGCCCATTTCTGCCTTGTCAAGGAACCCTGATGCATCAAAAGAATCCAATATGGTGATTATACTTTTTTGCGTGTTAAACGTAATTTGGGAGGGCCTAGAGTTATTCACATTTTTTTCCACTTTCACAGATGTCCTGTGCCCCTAACCCTAGTGAATGTGGAGGGATGACTGTATTAGGAGCTCTATTGATTCTCCAACAAAGTTATTGCCACTTTAACAAGTGTAAATTAATGAAAGAAAATCTAAATGGAAATGAGTCAAGAAACAGCAAGCAACACACTTCATTTGCAGTATATTTCTCTCCAGCATCTTCAGGAGAAAGCTGTGCTTTGCTAACAAATTCTGAACATCTTGCTAGAACCTTCAGCAAGACTTCTGTTATAGCTTTTCACCAGCCACCAAATCTGAGGAGATTGCTGATAAAAGGTGTCCTGAAACACCACTAAGCACTTCAGGACCACACCCTTATGACTCAAAGTGTTGCATCAGCTATAAGTACCTTAAACAGACTGGCAGGACCTACTAGGACCTACTAAACAGCACATCACACTCCAGTCCTGAAATCTGATTTATGTGATTGAATGCAGACAAACAAGGTGTCATCTGGAGTATGTGGGGAAAACAACATCCACTGGCACCTGGATTTTCTTCCCTTTTCTGATGACAGTAAACTTCTGGTCCTTTTCAGTACTATTCTGCAACTTTTTAAATTGTTTTTCTTCAGTTGGTCCAGTCACTGAAAACAGTTACCAACACTACACAAGCTACTGGTAAAAATATTGCAGTTCCTTCAATTCAGGCAGCCACCCTTTCATCGTCTTATACAAAATCATCTATGTGACATGCTTGAACACTTCCTCCTAGGGGAAGATAGAACAGAAGTCCTATGGGTATGGTACAAGGCTGCAGTTTCTAGGTTGCGTGATGACATATCTTGGAATGCTTCCTATTACAACTCCAGGATTGTTAGAGTTTTTTTAGAAGTTAAAAGTTCTCAAGTACAGATTTCCGTATCTCTAACTCTAAGGGGAAATCAGATATCCCTTTTGTAGGAAAGGTATGCAACTGTTTATGGATTTTAGAGATGCTACCATATCTTTATTTAAAACTAGCATATATACCCGGTGTTGCCCTGGATTTTATTTTCTCATAGGTAATACTTGTTAGAAAGATTTGAGATCTTGTGTCTCTAATTCCCTGAACTGTCTTGTCCAGTACCTGTAACTTTTCCCGATATTCCCCAATCCAATCTGTATTCAGAGTTATTAATATACAGAGGTTGGGTTCCTGAGGGAATACACTGCCCACCTTCTTGCTGCTAGGCCTCATCTCCATAGCAACTAGCCTATTCTCTGGCTGAGAATTCTAAAGGCCCTTCTCTAAACTGCAAACCTCAGGATTCCATAGAATCTTCTTAGGCAGCCAATCATATGAGGTCTTCGCCTGACACAGACAAGTAAATGTACAAACTTTGACTTTTATGTAGTAGATTGTAATTTAATATTCATTTTTTTATTGCTTTGTTTTTTCAAAATCTTAACAAAGCTTGCAACTCTGTGATAGTGATTTTGAACTCCTCTGCCACTAGTAGAACTGGGAATCACTGTGCTTTCCTGTAATATACAAAAACTTTTAAGAATACTAAACATTGTGGCTTAACCTCACACTTCCTTCCATATACCTAATCAGACATTTACAATATTTTTGAAGGAAATACTTTTTAAAAAGGTGCCAGAGTAAATTAAACGAGGAATTTTACTGGCACAGGGCCACTGCTTATTTGATTAATAAAGTAAGCATTTCTTTTACTGACTGGAATAGATCTTGTAGCACACTCTAGCATTCACAGTACTTTCCACTAAGGACCCTACTTCATGCATCTGAGGCAAATTCAGCTCCATGAAAGTCTATGCCACAATACATGTTTTAATCTCTAAAGCTCCTCAGGATCAGTGATATCCTAATGGAAGAGAGTGGGGGTAGGGTGCTCCACCCTGGGTGCACAAAATAAGGGGATGCAATGTTGGCTCCTCACTCCCACCGTCCCTCACTGAGGTTCCAGAAAAGGGAAGCAGAGATTGGCTGCCAGAAACATGAGTTGGGCAGAAGACACAAATAGGTTGATATCAACAAAAGCTCATGCTAAAGTATAAATTGGTCTTAAAAAGGCTATAGATTTCTTTCCCTCTTCCTCTCTCTTTTCCTTTGCATTTGTCCTCAAATGTGACTTATAATTTTCTTTTTTCAGTGTCTTTTCTTCTCCATAGAATGGTGAATCCAGCAGAGATTTTCCATAGTTGGGGGGTATCAAAGGCTCATACTGTAAGGCTCTTATACGACAAGATTTGCCAGATTAAATCCAGATTCTAGATACTGTGCAGTGCACCCTCTGCTGACATGATCCCAGCACATACTAACTGAGGTCACATGAAGCCTCATCTCCAGTTATGGTCAAAGGAGGTACTGGGTGTTAGCCGGCACAGGTATGTGCACGTTGCATCCATTGATGATAATGGGACTGAGCATTTATGTTTTTTGTTTTATGTGAGGGTTTCTGCAACAGAACCCCCACATATATAGAGAGTGCACTGTATCTGGTACCTGTTAGGATCATTAGCTGGCCCAGATTCTAAGATTCCATTTTTTAAAAAAGCAAGTCTCTAGCCCAGCTGAAAACAGAGATAGACTGCAGAAAATAAGAGCCTGTATAGTCTTGGGGGTAAAGAGCTTGCTTTTGATGGAAAGAATAGAGGTTTTTTTTTTTAAAAAAAAACAGAGCTATAAGCATACCAGCATACAGCACAAAGACATGGCAATCATTACAGGGTTTCCAGAAAAATATATACTCTACTGTATTTCTCCCAGGCTTCTTGAGAGCTCAGCTGAATGCTCCCAGATGGAAAGGAGATCAGAGAAAGCCAGCTAGGGGACAGACAGAAGCATACTGAAGAAGAGTAGATGTTTACTGTGGGTTTTAGATTTCTAGTAAGTAATTTCAAATAATGAATGAAGTTCTTTGGGAAGGACCAATTCCACATTTCCTTGTTTTGCTGTACAGTCTTTTGAATCCTTTACTCAGACACACAAACCCCTGAGTTAAATGGGTCTTTAAAGTAAATATATGTTGTATATTTGTATTTATCAAGTGGTTAATAGGGAAACAGGTATGCCACACTGGATTGTTACTTGCTTGGAACTTGTGTGTGTATATTCTTACACACAGGAAAATAGACTTAGTTGTGTTAGTCTTTGGAGGAAAAATTACAAAAGGGACTTGTGGTAGCTTAAAATGTCACAGAATTTACTTGCACTAGTGTATATACTCAGCGTTCCCCAGGATTTTATTTTCTCACAGGTAATACTTGTTAGAAAGATTTGAGATCCTGTGTCTCTAATTCCCCAAACTGTTCTGCTCAGTATCTGTAACTTTTCCCCATATTCCCCAATACTGATTATACTGTCTTCCTCCTTGCTGCTAGGCCTTGTCTCCATAGCAACTGGCCTATTCAAGACAGTCACAGTTGACTGAAGCCCAAGAGCTCTCTGGCTGAGAATTCTAAAGCCCCTCCCTAAACTGTAAACCCCAGGATTCCACAGAATTTTCTTAGGCAGCCAATCATATGAGATCTTCACCTGATTCAGATAATCTAATATATGAAAGTCAAAGTTTTGTTTATCTTTCACTGATGGCACTACCCCCAGGTGTCCTGCTACTGCTTAGTGTGGGAGTAGAGGTGCCATGCCTAGCAGATTTACCAGCCGCACCACACTATGTAGAAGATATGCCACATGCTACAAAATTCCCATAGAATCTACCTTTTTCAACCCATTCCTGGCAAAACATCTAGAGAATAGCCAGAGGTGCCAATTTTTCAGGAAGCCAAGGACACCAAATTCAGCAGATGCACAAGACCAAATGGAGATGATGTCATAAGTCACAAAAAGTGCTCAGGAATCATTTTCTATTATTCCTTCCAGCCAAAGCATCTGTCTTCTGGAAGACAGGTGACAACACCAACATTTCAGATTGCCACCTTACCAAATTCACCATAATGAGAGTGATGCAACAAGCCAGAAAAAAAAAATCATATGAATCAAGGCCAAAATTTTGTATTCTAGAACAGAGGTTTGGACCTGGGGTCCGTGGATCCTTGGGGTGCCACAGTGTCCTTACAGGGGGTCTGCGAAATCTTGAAGAAATGTTATGAGCTTTTACAGTCTAAATAGAATGAATGAAAGGAAGTCAGTCATTCAATCATACATTTATCTCAAAGAGCAGGAATCTTCTGTTGGTGACAGACATAATTTATACAAAGTTTCATTACAATATCTCAAACTGTTCAAAAGTTATGAAACTGTTTGATAGCCCCCCCCCCAAAAAAAGGTACCCAGCAGTTGCTACTCCTGCACATGGTAAGAACATGCAAGTAAATGATGCCAAATGACTGAGAGAAAACATGCTGAGTGGCTAAAAGTAAGAACATAACATTTTTTTTGCTGCCACATATACAACCAGAAGTCACTTTGAATTAAGTCTTGGTGGTCTGTGACAACAAAAGATGCATAAAGGGGGTTCGCAGTAAAGAAAAGGTTAAGAACCACAGTTTGAGAACTTTGTATCTCTTTGCATCATGCCCATCTAAAGTGGGGGGGTGTGGTGAATTGGTAGGTGTGACTTGTTACATCTCTCCCATCAATGACTGTGCCAAAACACAACCCGAAGTACATCACTGTAGAATTCAAACACCACATAGAAATAGATTTGCACACGGTAAAGCCTAATTGTGCAGGAGCCAGAAAAACTCTGGACTGAAGCCAGGGACATTGGCAGGGAAAAGTGCAAAAAAGGCACTATCTGCAGCCCAAAAGAACGAGAAGCCTCAATGGATGACAGATGAAAACTCTTAAAACAGTTAAGGACAGACAAAAAGCAAAAGAAAAAAATGAGAGAAGGGGTCAGAATTTTGCACACAACTGTTTGGCAACTTGTGCAAAGCAGCAAAGATAACTACTAGTAGAACAAGAGACCTTTCCTGAAATATCTGAAAAATCAAAGGAAAATTGCTGGGGGTGCTATATGACCAGCAAAAGAACACACTACATGATCAAGAAGAAGTAAAATGGTGATAGAAACAGTAAAATAGAAGAACTATATACAGGTGATGGGGGAGTAAAACATTCAAAGTACCATTTGAAGATGAACCCACAATTTCAGAAAGTGAAGAGGAACCCACAATTTTCGAAAGTGAAATATAAGTTGTACTCAAAGCACTTGGGAAAAAATAAACCACCAGGAATACATAATATACCAATAGAACTGTTTTAAGTTACAGAGACAGAAATGACTCAAATTCTAACTAATATCTGCCAAGAAATATAGAAAACAAAACAATGGCCTACAGATTGGAAATGTTCAAGGTACATTCTAATCCCCAGGAAAACAGGACACCAAGAATTGCAATTAATATTGGACTGTTGGATTAATCTCCCATACAAGCAAAAGGATTTTCAGAATTTTACAATAAAGACTTTCACCATATACTGAGCAAGAAATAATAGACATACAAGATAGGTTCAGAACAGGAAGAGGCACTAGGGATAAACTGCAAACATACATTAGATAAGGTGTTTCCCCCTTTTTTTCAAAAAATATTAATTTAAACATATTAATCCATTATTTTTTTCTTTTTTGTACTATGACATTATTTATTTTATTAAATTTTACTGACATAATTATATAGTCAAAGTTCAATAAAACATTGTTTCTTCTCTGACCATTGTTGTTTCATTTCATGATTATTATTGAAAATAATTTGGGGGTGTTTTTTAAAAAAATTATCCACATTGGCTGTCAAATATGCTAAGTATGCCACTGCTCAGTTTTTTAAGCTACACTAGCAGTACTCATTTTGCTTATCTGAACAGGAAATTCAAACAGTAGAAGGCACTTTACTATCAAAGATCTGGAATCCTAAAGAGAAACAGAAAGTTCCGAATAGACACAAAGTGAAAATAGGAAAGAAACTATAATTATAAATTGGTACCACATGTGTAGTGATGTGGACTGAACCAGTAATTATGAGCTGTCTTGCAAGAATAGCTAGGTAAGCTTCCTTTGTTTGTTAAGCAGAGAAGACAGGCAGAATGTGAAAGAACTGCCTCCACCTGGAATTATACAACAGGGCCTTTTCAATGTTACTTTTGTTTAATTATTACAGGAATGCTATTGTAGTTGCTTTATCAGGTGGTAGGTTAGATTAATCCTGAAATGATGTGACATGCAGCCGCAGGTCCTTTGGGTCAATATCCACCTTGTTAGATGATTTTGACAATTAAGACTCCCTAATCCAGAATACTAGGTACAATTCAGAGATCCACATTTTAAAAAAAATAGCAGAAATGGCTTTATGAATGAATGGATAGGTTACCAAAAACCCAACTTGCTTTGATGCCTTGAACGGATGCGGTGCAGTTTTTTTTCCTTCCCAAAATAATAACTTTCCCCTGCCATTTTCTGCTTCTACAAGAGTGCTGCTCAAACTATTGGTCCCTTGTCTGCTGCTGGTCTGTGAGCAATCGATTGCCAGACTACGGAAAGAAACAAACAGTTATAGCCAACGGGCACATGCTGCTCCCTCGCACTTTAGAAAGCAAAATGCTGGTATCCCACTTCATGTAGTCTGAACAGTACTGTTCAACAAAACTCTTAAAGACACTGGGACCTTATCCCACTTTGGATTTATTTTGAGGCTGACTGGTTTACAGAAGAGGAAGATATAAGGTTCACAAAGTTTCAACAGCTCCTCTGTCAAAGGAACAATTCAGGGTGTTGCTATAAATTAAAACTTCATTAACATTTGCTTTAACAATTTATAGGTTCCCAGCACCCTGTATCCAGATATGCTTACTCAAAGGCAAGTCCTGTTGAGTTCAACAGGAATTAATTCCTAGAAAATAGGCTTCCCATGGCAGCCTTCATTCTTACTGTTTGGTACAAACTGAAAGGTACCTCTTCAAGTTACCTTGCACTCACTTCCCAGTTCCAATTTTATTCTATCATTTCTTTCCTCGAATTGTTCTCTCAAGTAATTTCTCAAAAACAAAACAAAAAACAAACAAATCAAGTTACTTCATGTAATTTATTTACATAAATATGTAATGTTTGCCTGTGTCAGGCAGGCAAAGAATGTACATGTATTTACTATGGAATCTCTTCTTGGTAACAGTTATCTCAAAGGTCAGCTGTAGATGCCTCTTATTATTTGTGTTCTCATGTTTTTAAATAATCTTCTGAAGGAAAGGCTCAAATCTTTACTTTTCTCCATTTTGACATACAAGGTACTGCAAGATGGTGGAGAATCCACCTTGTTACATTTGTAACAACAACAACAACAACAACAATGCACTAGCTTGGAAACAGGGATATCTCAAGGGTAGGCGCTACAGAAGACAATCAGTCCTAAGTCCCCCTCTCTGTCTAATACTCTAAGAAAACTGGACATTTCTTTTTGGTTGATGGTAATAAATGTGTACTTATGGGCCATTTAACAGCAGAATAGTATATGAGAATGCACAGAGGATGCTTTTTATAACATGAAGATAAGTACTGTCACCTGCTGATGCCTGAAAATCACATTGCTATTTGAGAGACAGAAGCAGAGACTAACTGAAAAAAGGAAGAAAGTAATCATTATTTAAACTGAAGAAACCTGCATCTGTGATAACTTGTTAGCACACAAAACTGCTATCATTTTTCCTGGTAGGAATCCCATACCTTTAACAACTGCTTGTCAGAAACGGATTTCAGTTTTGTTCGGTTATCTCCACACTAGGGAAAAAAACAAAAACAAAAACTCTTCACCCACTGAATTTCTGCCTGTCAGTAGCTAAGTAATCAAAAGTTGACAGCCTGTAAAGTGTGTGCTACTTTTACACCCATAAATAGCAAGGGCCTCCACCCTCCTTCCATTGGCTCTCAGAGACCAAACTCTTACATTTTAAAGGACTGGATTAATAAATGATTTTTTTAAGCTACCTTCCTCTTTCCACATTTGGAGACAAATTGAATCTTGAAACAGGGCCTATCCAACATTAGACTGGAGGCTTCATGATAACAGGGGGAGCAATCCTGGCTGGAAGGCAAAAGGCTCCCTATAAAATGCAGGTTGCAGCCTTTTCAGTCACTGAAGTTGGCTGAGTGGATCACAGTCACTTATGTCTGCCTCTGGCTGTAAGTCTCTTTTCCCAAATATAAGAAGCCCCACCTTTCGACGCCATGTTATCTGATGACTTTTTCTTTTTATGCTTCCAAATTAAGGACAAGTTCCATTGATTTGATAGGGGTTCTGCTCTTTCATCTGTTGTTCTTGCCTGTGGAGGCTCGCTTGGAACTACTTGCATGTGTGCACTGCTTGTAAAAGTGAGCTGAGGGGGGAAAAGTGTTAGCTGGCTGAGAGACTTCATGACCAACATAGATGGTCCCAAATAAGCCCCCATCTGTCCTTTGTGATCCCTACAATACAGTGTTTGGGTCCTGCTTTTCAACAAATTCAGTTTTCTGACAGTGCTCCAGTTTCTAAGCTGTCAGATAAATGGGGGAAGCGTGTAAACCACAGTTGACCCAATGGCATCCTTAATCTACTAA
Organism: Iguana delicatissima; assembly: GCA_948472985.1. Taxonomy (NCBI): domain Eukaryota; kingdom Metazoa; phylum Chordata; class Lepidosauria; order Squamata; family Iguanidae; genus Iguana; species Iguana delicatissima. The sequence continues at coordinate 103,263 of CAOKZL010002857.1, forward strand.
AATATAAAAGTCAAAGTTTGTTTGTTTGTTTGTTTGTTTGTGTTAGGCAGGCAAAGACCTCATACGATTGGCTGCCTGAGAAGACTCTATGGAACCCTGGGGTTTGCAGTTTAGGGAGGGGCTTCTAGAATTCTCAGCCAGAGAGCTCTTGGGCCTCAGGCTGGTTGCCATGGAGGCGAAGCCTAGCAGCAAGGAGAAGGGTAGTGTATTCCCTCAGGAAGCCAACCTCTGTATGTTAATAACTCTGAATACAGATTGGATTGGGGAATATGGCGAAAAGTTACAGGTACTGGACAAGACGATTTGGGGAATTAGAGACACAGGCTCTCAAATCTTTCTAACAAGTATTACCTATGAGAAAATAAAATCCCAGGCAATGCTGGGTATATACACTAGTGTTCTAAAAATAATGTAGAACTCCAACCTGCATATCTTGTTCTTATTCTGCTCTATATTCCCAACTCAGCCAATGTCCAACAGTCCTAGGCATTACTCTTGGTAAGGTTCAAGAATGGCTGTTACAGGGCTGTTACAAAACTTCTTTTTCCTACACTGGCCAGTAATTGGTCAAAGTGTAATCTACAGCAAGAAGGTAAGTGGAATCAGAATGCCTGCTAGCAGCCAATGAAACCAGGGCTTGTTACCATTTTTAAAAGTATTTTTTAATTGAGATTTTAAGTAAATGTTAACTAGAATAAAATTAAAGACTTATAAACTCAGTATCACACAGCAGCTCCATTACCCTCTGCCCCTTAAGACTCATGAGTTGTGTTTTTTTCAGAAGTCACCCATGATCTTTAAAGATCAGAGGGGACTTAATTCAAGCAACTTGTAGAATGGAGCTTAGAATACATTTTTCCAGAATTGAAGCATGTTGTCTGGGGGACCAGCATTTTCCTTTTTGAATGCATACATAAAAAAAGGAAACTATAGCCATTTCCATACTAGGCTGTTATAGTGCTATTATTCCACTTTCAACATCCTACGGAACCCTAGGGTTTGCAGTTTAGGGAAAGGCCTCAAAGGGGCCTATGGAACTCTGCAAACCTCAGGGTTCCCTAGGATGTTTAAAATGGAATAATACAGTGGTTCTCAACCTGTGGGTCCCCAGATGTTTTTGGACTTCAGCTCCCAGAAGCCCTGAGCATTGACCATAGTGGCTGGGGCTTCTGGGAGCTGAAGTCCACAAACATCTGGGGACCCACAGGTTGAGAACCACTGGAATAATAGCACTGTAACAGCCCAGTGCCCTAAATGCCCTAAATTTCTTCTATATAGTCAGAGCCAGTTCACCTCTTGCTATTTTCAATTTGTAAATAACCTTTTCATTTAGCCAGGTGACCACACACTACCCAGCCAATGGCTATTTATTGTTAGTCCCTTCAAGTCTTCCAAAAATTGAGGGATCTCTGATCTTGCAGAGCCGTGTGGAGATCAGGTTTTTATCCTGAAGGGTTTATTCTAAGCCGTTTTCCCCACTGCACAAGAGGCCAAAGAGGCGGTACCAAGAAGACATTTCACCCCATTCTGCCTGGCACCACAATTTGTATAGCAATGCCTGATGCCGCCACCCTGTAATCCCTCCATCCAGAAGCTGGCAAAAGGGGGAGCTTTCAGGATTCTAGCACGTGTAGGGGGCTCACTAGTATCATGATTCTCAGAAGCATGTGCATATGAGTGATTCCAAGGATTGCTCCTTCAGGTGCTATGACCAGGAAATCTCTTGTTAACCTGCTCTGGCTCCCAGCGCCAAACTCGCGGCGGCCACTGCCTTGGCGCCCCTCCTGACCTGCTGGCGACTGACCCGCAGCGTTCCCGTTGGAAGGAAATGAAACGTGGAGTGGGACTCGTTTTTCTCCCTTCCTTTCCCTCGGTTACTCAGGGCCAGTTTGTGGAGCATGACCCTCTCCTCCCTTTCCTCCCCGTGCACAGACTCTGCCTCTGAATGCAGAGCCATGGAGGCCCTTTCCCGCCACTTTTCCTTTCGCCTTCCTTTCCTCTCACCTCGCTGCCCGCAAATAAACCCCTCAGGGGGTGCCTGGGAAGAAGGCAGAGCAGCTTGGGAGGAAACCCAGGCTCAAACTGCCTGCCAAACGGAGGCGTTTCCCCCGAGCCCGTGGTGGAGATACCAGCACATGAGGAAAGGTTCCCCTCAGCCATGGTTGACGGGCCTTTCGTTTTCCTGAGAGGGGCGGCTGGCCGTGAAGGAACCTGTTGGTATTATCAAACAAAATGAAATGCCACTCATTAATGGCTAAATAGAGAAGCCACCACTTCCCTGTGAGGAAACTAGCTACTTGTAGTTGTGTGGCAGATAGTTGGCTGAGTGGAAACATGGCAAGATCACAGTCCACGTGGGTCAACGCTTCATCCAGGACCAACTTAACAGCCACATACTTCCCAACTGGATATTTTATCTCTTACTCTTTTTTTCTGCACTAGCCTGTTATAGTATTATCCCACTTTCAACATCCTATGGAATCCTGGGGTTTGCAGTTTAGGGAGGGGCCCCTCCCTAGACTGCAAACCCCAGGATTCCATAGGATATTGAAAGTGGGATAATAGCACTATAACATTCTAGTGCAGAAATGGCCACAAACTAGCATCACAACATTTTTAAAGAAGTGTATTTTATTGTTTTCCCCATATCCGACGTGCATGACTACCTTTTGGGGGGGAGGATGAGTGCTCGTAGGTGGATAATAATACCTTTAAAGTTGCCTGCCTTTTTTTTCCCGGAGGGCGTTCCTGCAATTTAAATGCTGGAGGACAGAAAATAGTAGGTCAGGTTCTGATTTTCACTGGCATGAAGGCAGAAGAATGGGAGGAAAGCTGCACTTTTGAGGGGAAGACTTTTTTTTTGCCTTTTTGGAAAAAAAAAACACGAATCTGGTAGCACCTTAAAATTTAACAGATTGATTGTGGCATCAGCTTTCATGAATTAAAATAATAATTATTAGCTTTCTAGCTCAGGAGAGTGTGGCTTAAATCCTATTGTTTGCCTTGATTACTTGTGGGCAGTAACATGCTACGTTGTCATCCTGCAACACATTGACTAAAAATATCATGATATGTAGAGTGGAATCCCCTTGGTGAGTTCCAGAGGAGACCCACTGAATCAATAAATAAGGTAAATCCAACAGAAGGATTGGGAAATTCTGTGTGCAGAGGTGGTTTTTTGTCTAGTCCCTCCTCACCTGAAAGTTGCCCCTTTCTCCCTCTTGCACCATGAGTAGTCTGAAGGGACCCTGTCCTCCTCTAAGTGGGCCAAGCAGGAAGAGGACCTGAGCTCCCTGGGTAGACTGTAGTCGTTTCTCTCTTTAGTGCTTTCCAAGTACTCTCGTGTGTGGTGAGGAAAGGGAAGAGTTGCTGGGGTATTTTTGAAATGGAGACCTTCTCACCCTGTGAGGCCCAGTGTGGCCAGGATGGTGTCTTAACAGATCCCTTCTCCTCACCAGAGTTCAGAGGACAAGTGCTGGGAGGACAAAGTGTTATCACCTCCCTCTCATTCTCCCCTTGCATGCAAGATTGCATCACTACACCTACATGTGCATTGTTGCTACATCCCATTCAAGAGGAAGGGATCCTTAGCCTTTGGAAGCAATGAGCCTCTTAAAATAGACCAAGAAGTCCAGAGCTATGGGCTGTTAACCTCTGCTGAAGAAGTCTCCCCCTTGGTGCATTCTCTGGTGGAGCCTCACACACCATCCACTGCAGGGAGTGTGGAAACAGCAGCATGAAGGTCCTTGATCAAAGAAATTATGCTGAGGAAACCTTACTCTCCATTGTTCCTATCTTGTGTTGAGCTGAAAGAAGGGACTTGGACCCCCCCCCCAATGACTGAGCAGTTGCTCAGGAGGGAAGACATCATTCATGAAAGAAAGATGGGAACTTGAAGGACAAAAAAAGGGCCAGCTGAAGTTAGAACCCAGCTTCATGAGTTGGCTTTGGGGTCTGGTACCTCGCCCAAGGGGGGCTGGGGAAGAGATCTGGAGGTGACCCCTTGCCTTAGCCTTTCTCAGGTCACAAGTTCAAAATCAAGTTCAAATTCAAGCCCTAATTTTAAGTTCAAGTTCACTACTGGCTTTACATTAGTTAGGCATACATTAATAAATTGCCCCGGTTCAACCCAAGCCCTGTGTGTGGTCTTTTCATTTCGTGGGTTGGGCAGCAAAACCATGGAGCTATAGGTGCAAGAAGACTGAGAGAACCTTGTTTTTTTGGGGGGAAGAATAGGATCGAAGGGGGAAGGCAGAAGAGGCAAGGAATGATATAGACTAGAGTTTTCTTCCCAACATGCTCATGGAGAGAAGGCAGGTGCTCACTTGTAGACATGAGTTTTCTCTCTTACCAGCAGGAGCCTAGAGCTTCAATCTAATTGGTGGAGAACCTGCCTATGAGAAGGATGATGGAACCAATCCAGAATGTCCTTTGCATACCACAGCGGAAATTCCTGTGTACCCATCATAGAAATTGGCTATTAACTGAGGATTTTTTCCATGAGGTTCTCTAGTCTTCACTTCACAGAAAAGGTGCCTCTGGGTTGCCAGTCCTAAACATTAACATTCTCTGTAATGGATCTCAAGTACTGTAAAGCTAGCCACTTGTGCTTTTCCACAAACACCTGTGCAAGTGTTCCTGTAGTGCTATAGTAAATGGAATTTATATAGGAATTTTCATGTTTCTGCTTATTCAAGCTCTTATGCAGGCAGAAAAATTTCTTTGGATTTGTTTTTTTTAACATGATGTAGAACAACTTGTGGCTCTTTTGTGTTTTTAGACTGCAGTCCATCAGCTTTAGCTACCACAGCCAATGCTGAAGAATAGTAAGTTACAGTCTAGCAACATTTGGAAGTGATTTGTCTCCCATCCCTGGTCTATCTAGCTCTATGTTTAAGATAATAATTCTGCATATGGATGAGCACCTTTGAAAACATTTTATGCTAATTTTCTTTTTTTAGTTTCAGTTTGTAAGTCATAGGATCAATTCAGGATCAATTCTACTTTCGTAAAGAAATCCATATGCGGCTGAAAAGAAACAGTAAGCATACAAATCTTTTTCTTTATTTTAATACATTTGTTAGGTCACCACAATTATAAAGGTAAAGTACCATCGATTTTATTGGCAAGTATATGAATGTACAAACATCAAAATTCCCACAAGAATCACACATTATTTACAGGTGTCCTAGACACAACATTATTTTCTCCTCATAAATAGAATAGTGATTTCATCTCCCCTGCCCCATGTTCCTCAAGCATGTGTTTGTAGGTTTTGCATTACCATAGTAAACCATGGCACCATAATTTTCCTCAGCCCTCAAGAACTTTTTATGTTATTCTTTTGGGCTGCAGCATATTTTTTTTGTGCTAAGGTAGTTCGCAATTAACGTTGCTCTCAGCACACATGAAGCATTTGCTGCTGAAATGGATGTGGCAGTTTTATACAATCCAGTATTATCAGCAAGTAGTTTGCTTACCCACTGCAGCCTCATCATAAATCTTTCAGTATAACATTCTCTCTCAAGAACAATAAATCTCCCTTATAATTGGATTCTTCATAGGCATCGCTTCCTCAAAGATCTTTAAAGTGTTTTTGATTCCAGCTACGGAGATTTTAACGCACTGGGGTGGAGATGGCATGCAATCAGCTCTTTGCTATTCTAGTGTATACAGAATCAGGTTTTTAACTTGTTTATGACTCATGAATCAAAAGCTGACAAAATATTTTTGAAGTTATCACAGTGTGGTATTTTATGCCCTAACCAAACCATTATATATATATATCTTTATATCTACATATAATTAAAAATAAAAATTTCAATATAAAAATAGAATGCTTTGAAAGGGTTTACACCAAAAACAAACCCCTAGGTATGAATCCTACACCACACAGTTTGTACAGTAGAATGCACAGAATTCCACAGGAACAGAAATTAAAAATGATGCTCAGTCAAAGGTTAAGAGCATAGGTTTCTTTTTTTAAAAAAACTTTGAATTATTTATGTTCTAAAAAAATCTTTTAATTTTGGTCATCATGAAGATATATATGTCATGTAACAATCTACAGAACCAGCCGAATGCATCAAGCAGGTAGCATGTACGACAATCTTTTCCTAAATTTGCTTAGATATAGCACATCCAACTTACCAGCAGTTACACACTGCTGCACTCCATTCAGTTCAAAGTGGTCTCCATCTTTTTGAAAGATTTCCATCTTTCTTCTACTTCAGCTCCTTGATTCATGCACAGCCACTGTTACTAAAATCTAGAGCCACTGCCTAAATGTCCTTTCAGGTCTTCTGCACAATTTCCAAACCTCGTCTCTGGAATGTTACCCACAAGTTTGTTCAACTTACTCTTTGGCCTACTTGTTACAGACACTTCTCAAAAGATTTCATTCTTGTTGAATAGGAATGTTTTCTTCAAAGACCTTTTAAACTCACTATGTTGCTCTTGATTCTCAAAGTTGTTGCAATAATTTTATCACATAAATACAAGGATTTCAGATTGTTTTGGAAACCCAAGAATTGTGAAACCTTGACCATGTAACAAACTGCAATTTGATCATCTGGGCAACTGGCATGCCTCTTAAGCAGTCTATCTGCTGCAGTGAGCAAAGCAAACTTTAACACAGATAGCAGAAATCTTTGCAGTCCTAGAATATCTATTATTTAGCTTGGCCCTTATGCAACAAAAAAACATGCTGACCAATAATACTGGCTCATTCTTGAAGTGACTGGCAATCATTTCCTGATAATTCTCTGAGGTTGCCAGTTGTACATAATGTAATCTATAACAGCAGCAGGATTGCTCACAGATGGGTGATAGCTGGCAGTAGTGCTGTAACAGCAGTTTGGTTGCTACAGCTGTCTATCACACTTGAAAACTGTGTTTAAACCATATACCATCTTGTAGCTTTCAACAACATGAAATTGTCTCCCCAGAATAGTGCAATTTGTACATTACACACGCAACCACGCACGCACACACACAACAGTGCTTTCACAAAAACCAGCTGGCAAAAAAGTAGTTGGTCAGTATTTGTTTTTTTCCCCTCCATGATGATAATAGTTAATATGCTTGGTCATGTATCAGCATCCCTATCTATATTGTCTTGTGATGACAATAGAGATGGATAGGGTGCAACACATTTCACATTGACATAGGTGGCATTCACATGAACATAATGCTCCCCAATGAAAGTGGAGAAGATCATTGATATATCTGAAACCAACTCGGAAAATGCTGGCCGTAGTTCAGGTTTTGGATGCCAGCATTTGAGCATGACTTCGTATCTGCAATTGAAAGACAAGAAAAATGAATATTCATTTATAAAACTTTATCACTAAAACCTGGCAATATTTGAATGGAGTTTGCTAATTGTTTTCTTACAGTGCATCTGGACAATATTCAGGTTGTAAGAGTCTTCTTCCTTGTAGTAAGTAAACAGTGATATCAAAAGAGTTGACGTCAGGGTATGGTGGGGCTCCTCTTGTCATCAGTTCCCAAAGTAATACTCCAAAGGACCACTGGAAAAAAACAGAGAAAGATTAAATTAAAGGTTGGAGAGCTTGAACTCAGTGAAAGTAAGTATTTTTTTTAAAAAAGTACACTGTAGTAAATTTCTTTTTAAGGGATATTAACTAAATTCTGTACTAAAAACATCAGTCTGATAACATGAAGTTCAAGAAAATTAAATATCTATGCACTGGTGGTTTCAATGGATATAAATTATGAAAAATTCACAGACTAAGGTATATTTAAAAGTAAAATTCATCATATAATCCTAAATCTGATTTTTAGTCCCAACTAAAGTGAACCCACTAAATCAGTGGAAAGTTGCTAAATCAGATCTTATGTACATTCCATTAATTCAGTGGGTCTGCCGTAGTTGGGACTAATGATTGTATTTAGACCAAAGGATTAATATATAAAAATAGAATGCTTTGAGAGCATATTCACCTACAAAACTTGGTAGCTATATTAGGTCAGATAAGTTGTCATGATGTATTTTGACTGGCAGCAACTCTTAAAGGTCTCAGGAAAGGGCATTCTCACCACTTGCTGTCTGATATTTTAAAATGCTAGTGATTGAACCTGTTGCCTTTTGCAAGCAAAACTGTATTCCACCACTGAGCTATGTCCTCCCATATGATTTCTATATTACAGCCTCAAGCTGGAATCATACAAATTCAAGCATCTGCAAGTTCTGTTGGAATGGAATGAAAACAGAAATGGAATGGAAACTGCAAGTAATCATGCAAGACCACGGCCATGCAGCCTAGTAGTCTGTAACTGAATTAGGGAGTAAAAGGCTTACTTGAAGCTAAGTGTGCGTAGGACTGTGACCTTAAACGTATATTTATGATAGTTATAAATTTCACTGAAACCAATGCAGTCTCCAGATAATCCCCTGTAGTATAGGGCTGCCAGAAATGAATCTCAATTCATAGTTTTCACAGCACTCTGTCCTCCAGATACTTAAAGGGACCATGTAGCTGTTGAATTAGCTAGATATTGTTTCTGCAAGTTCTCTGGCAGAGTGATGGAGCTAGGCTACATTTCTGATACACCATGATTCAGATTTAACCACATAAAACTATTTATTACCAGCTCAGTTGTACTGCACATCAAAAAGAAAATCTCAGCAGGAACCACATCTTGCTTTTGATGAGAAAGCCCATCTCTATTTACAACAGGTTCCAATCCCTTGCAAAAGGGACTAGAACCATTCATAATCCTAAATAGCCAAAAGACATACTGCTTAAGAAAAAAGCCAATCAGAACTAGGTAAGACATGGATGGCACCATGACTGCAAATCCTGTATGGCTCATTGTAGCACAGTAGGTCTGCATGCAGACCTGTAATAGGTTGAGTCATATACCCCCACAATGTACTGAAAAACCTCTGAAGCAGCCCTGCATGGGTATTCCATGCTTTATAGTGAGTAGGCAGGATTGCTAAAGTGTCCATCTATGTTCCCATAGCCAGATAAGAAATTATATCAGTGCTGAACTCTGCCAGGGTCCTTTGGGAGTCTCAATGGTGATGTCATAATTTCACCTCTGGCTATGGGCATGTAGTAGCTGGATGCTTCTCTGATCTGGCCTGCTGGCTGCGAAGGATGGAATGGCTAGGTGCTTTTCAGTAAGCGGAAAACTTCAGATGCTTTTCAGTAAGCTGTGCGTGTGGGTGTACAGGGTCTCTGGGCACTACAAATGGGGGAAGGAAATGCCAACCCTCACAGTACCAGCCAAAAAAGGACATCTGCACATATAAGGGAAATACATGGATATGAATATGCCAGTCCATATCTAGACAAGTGAACTTCTGTTCACAACAGTAATATTTCAAGGGATATGAGGGATCTCAAACAATCAGAATCCACAATATTCTTGACCCCACCTCACTCAACTTCTGCAATTCAAGCTACTTAAAACAAGGAGTTTTGAGCCTTGGAGGATAATGGAGTTGCACAAATAAAGTTAACCAAATCTCCAAGTTAAGTTAATGTTTATCAGTGGATACCTCTCAGATAAGTGCCTCCACAGTTGGAGGTAACTGTTTATTCTAAAATGTTGCTGTCCTTTCCTGTGTTGTCTAACATTCTGTGGTTTGAGGGTGTGGACAGAAAAGCAAAACAGAAGTAACCCATCACATATATTCTGTAAGCTAAGAGAGCTGGAATTTTAGGATTAGAAAGTTCTTATATTAATCTACCATATCATCCTTTTTGTTTAATATTTCCAGGAATGTCCTGAAATGTCGAGAGTCAGCAAGAGCTCCATAAATAATTACAGACACATTACCACATCTGACTTTGTAGTGAACTTCTGAGTTTGCAAACTTTCTAAAGCCATCCATTTTACTGGCAGTTTGGCTCCCGTTTTATTATGTACACTGTAGTACTCTTTATCATAGACATCTCTAGCAAGGCCAAAATCAGCAACCTTGACAGTAAATTTTTCATCCAGCCTAGAAAAATGACAAAAATCATTATCAGGAGTTGAGAAACACAATTTGCGTTGTCCTATGGTATCTTTGTGACCATAGCTTTTGAAAGTTATATTAAATATTTCAACCAATAACGAACTGGAGAACTAGTGTACTTGCTACATACGAAAGAGAAAGAAAAAGCCCTCAATAGATATATTTTTATTTCCATTAACTTAATGGCTCCTCCCTCGCAGCTAAACTACAAAGATTTAGTCTCTGGAGATATTGACCAGAAGGTATAATGGTTAGGCTGCTGGATTAGGATGTGAAAGTATTAATTCAGATCTGCACTTGGCTATAAACCTCACTGGGTGACTTTGGGACAGACATACTCTTTCAGCCTAACAGCTCTCACAGTATTTTTGTGAAGATAAAAATGGGAAGGAGGACCATGTATGCTGCTTTGAGCTCCTAAGAAGAAAGGAAGAATGCAACTGATATAAATACATAAACAAACACAGCCCCAGCATATCTCATTTTATTCTTCTTCTTGTAAATCTATTATTAACCTATTATGTTAAATGGATTGTAAACCTATCCATTCAATATAGCTCCTGTACAAACATTCTGTTTCAGTTCAGGCTCCTATCAAAAGAGAACCCAACATGGAACAATCTTACAGTCACATCACCACATGCCAGTTAGTGTAACATGTGGAGCTTGTTTCTGTTAGTCAAGTGAGTGGTATCTGGCTGCCTGCAAAGAGGGTTCTCATTAGTCTCTCATTTGATGTTTTGTTCCTATATTACACTAGCCTTCTTCCATTCGCTGTACTGATGAGTAACACTGAAAGACTTGGATAGTCCAAGATAACTTGAATCTCTTTTTCCTTTTAATATCTTAGAACTTCATCAAAAATAAAAAAAAAATTAAGGGGTGGTAAATGAGTGGCAACACATCTGCAATTTTAATAGTAAATAATGGAGCTGCTTTACTGATATACTTATGAACCCTCTAAAGAAGCTTGCACTTCCTTTCAAAGGGATATTTGTCTTTTTATGCTGATGGAACTCAATCACCAAATATCTAAAGAAAAAAACTATATTAATTACTTCTGTTAAGCTCATTAATTCATAATGTAGGTGATGAATCAGCATAATGATGCTGACAACTATTGTACCAATCAGTTCTTGTGTGCACTAAACTGTCTGGTCACCCAGACACTAATAAGATGCTTTGCATAATGTTTGTTTAGTTTACAGAGGTCAGAGAAAAAATAAAGCCGAGCTATGTACAAAAAGTCCCACTATCAAACCAGGTCTTTTGTTTTCTTTGAGTAATTCAACCATGTTGATTTCAATTAGGCAAGCAGTTTATGACTTAACTTTAAGCAACAGCATAATGAACCCCTAAAGGGAAATTCTGAAAAGTAGTTCTCTAAAATGGCAAGAGCAGGCAAAGACTACCATGTCAGCGGTTCTGTTAATCCACTTTGTATTTTACCCAACACTTTAAAGGAGCTATACAAAGTGCCAGACCTGCTTTGGAGATATAATTGGACAGCTTTGATAGCTCTTTTAAACCCTGGAGTAAATTTGCTGCACTGGCATGGAAACCATCAGCTGCTCAGTGCAGGTAAATAATAATATTTAATCATTTATTGTGTGCTCAGGATTATGGCCCACTTTTCAAAAAAAAATTTTTCTAAAGCAATTTACCAACAAAAAATATTGATGTCACCACTTAAAGCAAAAAGAAACATTAATATTTAGAGAAGTCAACTTCACAAAGAGAAAAATAAGGAGTAGTAAAACTAGCCAGGTAAAAATAACAACAGCTGTTTAAAATTTAGACACTCAATTTCATGGTGATAGCAGTAAATTAATCTGTTAATCTGTTTCCTAAAACAAAATGGCAAAATGATATATCACAGCTAATCCCCCAAACCACATCTATGGCTACCCCGAGCTCCCTAACTTTCCCCATCCCCAAACTGGGAGAATTTGCCCATTAAATTCTTCAACTAACATCCTAAACTTTCAACACTTATTGTGGTTGAAAATCAGCTGATAAGAAGTGTGAACTGGAAGTAGATTTCTGGTCATTCTTGGGCTGCTTTTTTGGCTGAAAACATGCAACCGTAGCCTGCTGTGGGGTGAAAATTGGCTCCTGTCTTCACCTCAGTTGCCCATCTCTCTCCTAAGGCAACAGCTCACAATCATATCAGGAATGGAGAATCTGCGATCTTCCACTTGGCTACTATCGCAATCCTGCCTCATCACTGGCCTTGCTGTCTTGGGGCTGATGGTAGTTCCTAATGCTGCACTTTATAACAAAATCAATGATAGGAATTGCTAAGTTTTCTGAATGCCATGTCCGGAAAGAATATAATTAGAAATAATGATCTTCAAAAGGAACACTTGGGAGTTTCTACTAAGCAGTTAAGACACAACACTGTTGGACAGAAATGTTTTAGTATAAGAATGCTGCAGAGAAAACAGGTTTATGATTGCTGTCCTCTGTATAGTTTCCAGTGAAGTGAGCTCAACTGAATGCATCAGGACTTATTTCTGAATAAAATACACACAGGATTTTACTGTGAAAATGATATAGCTATCAGTGTGAAGAACAGCCACTTTTGAGTCCCAACCAGGAAAAAAGCAGAGCATAAATAAAGATAACAATAACAATAGTTCTAGGCATTGTGGTAACTACACTGATGGGAGACAGTTTGAGAATTCCATGAATATATAACAGAAGGGTGGGATACAAAAGCAACAAATATGTAGGGTTCTTTTAAGAATACTTTCTCCAGACATCACTAGAAGGTATTTTGGAATGTGATTATTGTACTTACATACAATTCCTTGCTGCTAAATCTCTGTGGACAAACTTTTTGCTTGCAAGATATTTCATCCCCTTTGCCACTTGCAGGCCAAAACCAATCAAATCCTTTACTGTTGGATTCTGTGACAGTGATGTAGTTGAAACAACATATTACAGACGAATGAGTTGCTGTTACAAAACTTAATTGCTGACATGCACCTTCAGTTTCTACTTTAATACTTCAGTATTTTATACTTTTTGAAAACTAAGTTTTGCTGAGCACTGGAGGAAAGATAGAGTCAAGTGACACATCAAAAGATTAAGCCTATTAAAATATTTGCATAGTGAAATCATACAGAGTATGCTACATATAACATATTTTCATAGGTTTTGAAATAGATGCAGAACCAGTTTAGCTGCCTCAAAATTTCCAAATAGCCATTTAGACATATTTCAAAAAGTGAAACCAACCCTCCAAACATGCACAAAGGTTCTGGAAAAATGTGTAGGAAGACATCTGTTGGGGTGGGGGGCTGGAAGGAAGGAAGGGGAAAAGTGGTGTTTTTGTTTCTGACACCTTCCCACATTCAGCTATATTCACAGCAAACAATTATACATACATTTGCTTAGAAGAAAGTCCTCTGTTTAATAAGACTTAGCCCCCCCCCAAAAAGGGTACAGATGGTTGCTGACCACATACAGTTGTTTTCCAGCTACATTACAAAACTAAACCACGAGATGCACAGGATCCTAGTCCAGCCTTACTGTATAAAAACTAGATAGAAACGGAATGACTGGCAATGTGAGTTATACAAATAAAAGTGATACTGTTAATGGTAAACACTATCTTCATTGCAATTAGTCTTCAGTTCCACCAATACTTAACTACCTAGGACAGCAGCAGGATGACCTTTGGGCATAAGATGGTGCCAAAGAAAGCTTAGGTATCAAGGCTATTTTTTGTATTTATACAATCTGAGACTACTAAGGGATTGTTCTTGGTTGACTGAATGCTCTATCGTGACAACTATATGGACAGATAATGTTTTGGAGGTATTTAATCATAGTTTACTACATAGTTTGGGAAGGGGGAATAAATTATTGTTTAGAAAGTGTTGTTCAGCTACACAAATTAACTGATTCACAAAGACAATTTAAAATAATTTCTTTGGCTTCTTTTTCCACAGCAGAAAAATATGTTCAAAACCCAGAACTGAGCTGGCCACATTTAAGAGAGATGGCATTTAATGCTTTTATTCTGCACAGAGCAGATGTCATAAGAATCTGCATTATCCTATAAGCATCTCCTGAATGTACTTACATGAGACTCGTTCCTAATAAAGTTTCGAAGATCTCCATGTTTCATGTAAGGAAGCACTACCAAGGGAGACCCTTCACTGGGCAAGCAAATTCCAAGTAATGACAGAACATTAGGATGAGTGAAATCCTTCATTATTATCCCTTCTTTTAGGAACTGGGCTACTTCATCCAAGTCTGTAATCCCTGAGAAAGGCAACAGCAAAACCAAATAAAATCCATGATGATATGTTTCTAGTATATTTTAAAATGTCTAAAATTTACAGGAAGAAATGTCAAAAGTGATACCATCCCTTTAATCAGAATAAAATGAGGTAAAGATTCTCCCTCAAAAAGATCATATACAAAAAATTTTTTTACTAAGGGTTCCTCAAGATGAGACTTTTATTGTGCAATTGTCCAGACTTATTCACAGTTCACTAAATTTTCTTAGGGAGATCAGACAATGATGTTTTCAACTGGTTACCCCAGCTACTGCTTCTTCCATCATTTTTCTTACCACTAAAAATAAATTAATGGGGGCAGAGAAAATAGTTGTCACTATGAACCTTCCATTAAGTGTGTACAGGACAATCTATAAACAACTCGGAATGCCATTTATGTATACTGGTGGGGTGGGGTTAGGCTTTGGGGGTAAAGCTGGCCCTCCTGGTATCCTAATCCGGTCCCTGGGATCCCTTAGATGGCCACACACCTTCCCTATGATGCTTCATTTGGTAACTTTTCCTGCTTTGCTTATGCCCCCCACTGCTGATTCAAAAAGTTGAAATGCCTTTCTTAAGGAAAAGTCATTGGCAATAAAAGCTTTAGAGCAAATGTACCTTTGGTCCTGCCCACCCACTGACATGCAGCTCCTAAAAATTTATCTGAAACTAGTTAGTCCTTGGACTGAAAAGAGATTCCCCATCCTATGAATGGATGTTTATCATTGCCAGAGTGTACCTAACATGTTAACATTTGTAATTTCAGAATTCTTTCCTTATTGTTATTATTGCAATTCCCTTCGTTTTTCAAAGATTAGTAACAATAAATAGAAATGTCCCAAGTGCAAAGCCAAAAGAGGGTCATTACTAGCGTGTGCCAATTTGCTCCTGCTGTCTTCCAAGTATCTCTCTCATAAAAAAGCAAACAGAAAGCAACCCAGCAGTGTGTAAAATGATACTATTGCATTTCTTTTAATCTTGTATTTATGTGGGGAGGGGGGAATAAAGATATGAACATTCTCATGCATGGATATGATGAGACAGATGAATTCTTAAAGCAGCTTTCTATAAGTAACAAAAAGGGATCCAATGAAAGTAGACCACATTCAAGTTATATTGTGTAATTCTATAATGTAGTGTGTTCTAAGTTACCTCTACTTACTCTAAAATTGATTATGACTCACTATATAAAAAAAGATGTGACTCACTATTCAAAGACTTCACAGCACAATGAATTTTTCTGCCATCAGTATCTAATAAAGTTCCATGATAGACACATCCAAAGTGTCCTGCATAAAAATAAGCAAAATTAGGTTTTGATTATAGTTTTCACAATGTAAACTCTGTTTCTCCTACAGAATTGCAATATATGATTAAAGTATAGATAGCATGGATTCAAGACAGACAAAAGAAGTATGTAATGCATAATCAATTTACTAAATTCCCTGGTACATCGCAGAGTGACAGACACTGATTCAGATGGCCTTATAAGGGGACTGGAAAAATTCAAGGAAGACAGATTGCTGGACCTCTGACCATCTAATGGTGATGTCAAACAAGCAAAGTATTTCGCCTTCTTCATGCTCTGCTTATAGACTTTCCTAGAAATGTTTGATGGTCCACTGTTAGTAAGATTGGCCACAACTTAATGAAAAGGTTTGTTTTGCACTCCTTAGTGGAGGAAGAGTGATGGTAATGTGCCATTTTTTCCCAGGGCACTAGATTCTTAGAAATCAGAATAGTTTTGCAAACTTCTAGAGTGGCAGCAGGACTCCAGAGTGGCACAAAAGTCCAGCCAATCAGCAGAAGCCTGGTTGGCCAGAGGCAGGGTTCCCTCAACTGCCCTGTTGGGGAAATAAATGTGTTTCCTTGGTGTGGAGCCAGCGTTCAGATCCAAGTCTGCATTCCACCCACCATGGCTTCATTTAGAATACAGATTCACGTATTAGTTTTCTGGCTGGGTTATTTCCTGGAGTTAAGACAACTGTAGATATAACAATGCTTGTCACAACCTATGAGTGGTTTTGCATGGGAACAGATCCATTTTGGGAGGGATGTGACATGTAGGCCCATCAAATCCAGTTAGAGGTGCTCTGCTAATTATGTCGCCACAGGTGTTCCCTCATTAAAGCTCATTTGTTATTTAAATAAGCTGAATGGCAGAGCCCCTCTTTCTGGTGTTGTCTCTCCCACACAGTAAGAGTCTGTGTTGTTTCATCTTCTGATACCTGTTCCCCCTGCTCAGCCCCCTGCTCTTGGTTGTTGTCTTCCACTGAGCAAACTTCTGGAGAAACTTCTACCTCAGATTCAGAATCCTCCTCCTCACTGTCAAGATCTCCAAAGCAGAGCATGACACCTCTGGCTCCTTTTCATTCCAATGTTATGGTGTATGTGTCTCCCAAAGCATGCCCCCTGCCCACAATTTCACTGCTGGGTCTGTAAACAGGGTATTTTACTAGATTAACCTTTGGTCCAACTAATCTGGGCTTTTCAAATACTGGCACAGTGTCCATGTAACTGCTCCACTTGGCTGAATATATATATTTGAATAAACACCAAACATTTTAGATTTTTCTGAAACTAATGCTAAAAACAAGAAAAATTCCATTTGTTAGGCTCCAGCTGCAATCCTATATATACTTGGGAATAACCTTCTTTTAATTCAATAGTACTTATTTCCAAGTAAATGTGTATAAGACAACTGCTGGAATCCACAAACAGCGATCTGAATTCAAGTTTCCACAACAATGTCTACAATACTGTCCTTGACATACATTTATTTTAGGCATAACCCTTTTGCTGAAAATTCATAACATGTTGCAGTACAGTTTCATATTCAGCATTCAATGGGGTAGTTCCACTGACGGAACTTCTGTCAGTGGAACAAAGAGACCTTCTAGTCTCCTCTTTCATCTCTGAGAGACCCAGAGACTCTCTAGAGCTGGTTTTCAGGTGGCACAGAATGCTGCAGAGTAAGAGAAAGTTCTGCACACAAGTGCAGAGTCAGATGTAGGTCATTATGCCAGATGACAAATTGGACAACACTGAATTATGTTTCATTAATATACGTACTTGGTAATCACTCAGTTAATGAAAAGTATATAGTGAATGCTTATAGAGAGGTGTTAACTGAAAGAACTGTTTAATTGCTTACCCCTTCCTATTACTTCATTAAAATGCACTATCAGGCTATCAGGACCAATAACCACATGCTCAACTTCTTTGACCAAGTCAGGGTTTAAGGCACTGATGTCAATGTGGACATTAGTCTGCAGCAATGGACTGGCTAAGTCAGAGTCTCCTGTAGACAGAATGGGAGATAAGTCTCCATGAGGGTACTGGTCTGGTCTGCATGAGCCATTCTGAGAAAAAGTTGGAAACTGATCTGCAAGGAAAATAGCAGTGGTTATGCCAGTGCATTCCATCATTGAAAGGCTTAAATATCATTTACTTTAAAATTACTATTCCCTTTCTAAATAAATTCAAGTGTGACTTACAGAACTACTAAAACACATCAAATCAATACATGTAATATAAACAATCTAAATATCATTTGAAGTGGTATCTAATAAGAGCAAGCTAAGTATGTATTTTTTGTATTACAACTTTGGGAGAAAGGCAGAAAATATAGATGAATAGATAGACCTGTCTGCCTGCCTGCCTACTTTTTCTTAGCAGCATGCCTGAAGCTTAGAAGAGAGGGACCCAGCTGCACTTCTCCAAGGAGATGGTTTCTTATTCTGGGTGCTCCAGTGAAATGACCCAGATCTGAGCCCCATACCAATGTGGCAACTGATTCTGGTCTCAGTGGAACAATGAATCTGCTATGGGTTTTAGTCCGAACACTGAAGGAGGTACTGAAGGTGCTGAGTCTATTTTGGGACTGGATTCAGCACTGCTGATAGCTTTGTTAAAGTTTGGACTAAATGTCAGAGCAGATTTGCTGCCCTATGACATCAAAGCACCAGCTACCACTGTTCTAGACCTCTTTGGAATACCAGGGCTCATTCCTGAAATTTAATACTCAATATTACCCAGATGTCTTTCCATGACAAAAATGATACACAACTTGCAAAAAAGCAGGGCAACATCTCTCTGTGAGTAGGAAGAATAATTTTTCCTTCATTTGCAAATGGAACTAACACTGTTTTATTGTCTCAGAACTTTTATATGATTCATTTTTAAATGCTAAGTAGTATCTCTCCCACTCACAGAGCTATTGCTACCTTGCTAAGGCTCACAAAGATTGCCATGGTGCAAAGTTTTTACTTTAAAGGAAGTAAATGATAAAGTTCAACCTGGGCTCCTCTATCTCAAATTAAATTAATCCACAGTTAACTGCACATGGCTTATATCTAAGGGAGTATAAAACTGGAAATTCATAAATTAGCATAAAGGAAGAAATAGCAGAGACCGTGGGTTATTGTCAGATTAGAATTTGGTGGGCAATTGGAATCTGATGACTACTCCCCAAGTACCCATCACTTTATTTATTCAGTGGTAAATATTCAACCAGGAAATGGCTTGAGTGATTCACTTCCTGAAGTTTTAAAAAGATAACACAGTTAAATACAGCCCATGAAACAGTTACCTTTAAGTCTTCAGAATACATTCATTGCAGCATTTCACTTTAGAACAGAACTTTAAATGACTAATAGGATATCAAATTTTATAAGGGTCTTCTGATTTTTAGATTGTCTTCTAGATCTTAAAAAGGAAATAGGATCAGTCTACTGTGGTCTAACAATTACATGAGAAGACTATACAGTGCAAAACTGTAGTTAGAACTCCTGAGTAAGACTGGTTTCTAAGAGAGATAGTACAGTCTGGATTCCTCCACACATAAGGAAGCCATGATGACAATTATGGCAGCTGAAGCATAACAACTTCATGGACCTTTCTCCCCTTTTTGTAAAAGGCAACCTTCAGTTGTACAAAGACACAGGACTTGCTGGATCCTGGGGATGTTCTGAAAGGTGAATCACGACAATGCAACTTCAATTTGTGTATCCATTCATGGCAGATTTTTATAACCATATTTTCACTGGGAAAGCTCCCCCGGGGTGCAATTTCCCCTTTCATTCTTTTGTATTGTTGTTGCTGTCATTCATATTAAAAATAATCATGGCCTTGAGATCAAAATATAATTACTGAATAGGAGAGCTAACATTCCCACTGTCGCAGCACAATTTTACTGGGGTGATTCTATCATGAGCCTAATTAATCCCAAGAAAGTAATTGGGTAAAGTGGCAGAGTAAGTGCACAGTTCGTGTCCCCACTTTGTCCACCATGCCTATCCAGGAAAAGGGAATCTGGAACTACAGTGTACTGGCTCGCCATGAATGGCCCCCTATTGGTGATTGGTCTTGTTTTGGGATTAATGCACATTAATCCAAGAGAAAAGTGTGCAGGCTGTCTTCACAGCCAGCAGCTCAGCTGGCTTTCTATTAGACTGAAGCATGTTGAAAGGAAAACTCAAGCAAGAGTTACTAGTCACACTTCAGAAGCTTTCCTAATACCTTCTAATAGCTGTGGCTCTCTTTAATGTTACTTGATGGGCATGGGAGTAACTGGGTAGGATCCATTTTGGTGTAGTGAGGGCATGCTGCTCCCCAATTAATGAATCCCACAAGGTATCTGGGGCTACCAAAAGGCAGCCTCATAAGCAGGTACAGAGTTTGGTCCATGTGACTGGGGCACTCCTTAGTGGTCCCAGTTAAATCTGCACCTCCAGTTTCCTGTTGCTTTTCCAAATTGGCACATATGCTGACGATGGCCAATTATGGATCCTTGCCTTATATCTCAGTCAAATTCATGTGAACAGTAAGCTAATAAAGGAGTATGGCCTCTTTTACCCTCAACTGTGTTTATTTCCCCTACTTCTCTTTCTCCTTTTCCGAAATCAGGGATGAAAATATGGCATCCCACCTATATTTACTAATTAGAAAAAAAAGATAATACCTTCTAGAAAAGTTGATCTGTAGTCTACAGATTCACTTGAGACCATTTCTGTTGTAGGGCTCACACTCCTTGCACTCACAAGTCTGTCCAAGTGAGGAGTGTGCACTCTTCCATCATAGCGAACAATCTCTCTGCCTAAATCTTCATGTCAAAGAAAGCAACATTTTTATGATTATTATCCCACACTCCCCCAGTCCGGTCAAAGCAGCTTACAAACATTAAAACAGAAGTAGTTTAAAAAAAACATACAAAACTTTAAAATATAATTAAATATCAATAAATCAAATGAAATTATCAATACATAAAATTACCCATGGGACTAGATTTTGTTCTTTCTTGTTCAATGAATCAGAGTAGCCAGAACAGTTTCACAAAGGGGTAGTGTGAAGAACAGGTTGCTTACCTGTAACTGTGGTTCTTCGAGCGGTCATCTGTGCCCTCACTCAATGGGAATCTTTGTGCATGCACAGTAGCTTTTTGGAAAGTTCCAAAGCTGAGCAGCTTGGTGGAAACCCCTCCCCCATCCAGTACTGAGCATGCTCAGTCCTGCCAACCTAAAGGTCTCTCCTCAGTTTCGAAGTCTGCCGAGGCAAGGACCTGAAAGAGGGGAGGCTGGGCAGGTGTGTGTGAGGGCACAGATAACCACTCGAAGAACCACAGTTACAGGTAAGCAACCTGTTCTTCTTCTTTGTGGTCTCTGTGCCTCACACAATGGGAGACTGGGTAGCTTACTGTTGGATGGCGGGTCAGGTCCTAGATGAAAGAAGACAGCACCGCAAGACCAAAACAGGCATCACGCCGGGCTCTGCAATCAAGGCAGTAGTGGCAGACGAAGGTCGAAGGTCACGACCATGTAGTCACACGACAAAGCTCCTGTAGGTCAACTCCCTTGAGAAGAGCCGCTGAAGAGGCCATCGCCCGCGTGGAATGGGCACGAAGTAGAGCCGGCAATGGTTGCCTGGCAAGTTCATAGGCAAGGTGAATTGTTTGGACAACCCACTTGGAAAAGCATTGAGTGGATACCTTGCGACCTTTCTGGCACCCACCATAGCAGACAAAAAGGTGGGGAGTAAGGTGGAAGGTCGAAGTCCATTGCAGGTAAAAGGCCAGGTCGTGATGCACGTTGAGCGAACGAAGAGAATGCTTGAGAGGCGAATCTGGATCAGGATAGAAGGTAGGTAGAATCAAATCCTGGTTCAGAAGGAAGTCAGAAACGACTTTAGGAAGAAATGAAAGGTTGGATCACCTTGTCTTGATGAAACACCAGAAACGGTTCATTGGAGTGTAACGCAGTCAGTTCTCCTGCCCGCCTAGCTGACATAACAGCTACCCAAGAATGCTGTCTTCATAGTAAGGAGGCGGTCATCTGACATGGCCATGGGCTCAAAGGGATGGCACATAAGCTGGGAGAGGACAAGCGATAGTGACCATGGAGGAGGAGGCGGGGAGACTGGAGGGTAGAGGTGTTGTAGGCCTTTGAGAAACTACTTGACCGTAGTGTTCCTGAAAAGAATTGAAGAAGGAGAACCATGTGGCTGAGAGGCTACGATCACAGAGAGATAAACCTTAAGGGAGGAAAAGGCTAAGCCTTGCTCCTGCAGAGTCAAGAGAAAGTGAAGCACTGTTGACAGGGAAGTCAGAGAAAATACCTCATTTCGGGTGTTTGCAAAGGCCACAAACTTCCGCCACTTGTAATAGTAAGATCTACAAGTAGATTCTTTCCTAGCAGCCATGAGGACAGCTTGGATAGCAGGAGAGTCTAGAACATTATCCTCCATGCGTGCAGGTGGAGGAGAGGGAGGTCCGGGTGAAGCATGTGACCGTCTGAGTGTGAGAGGAGGTCTGGTGTGCACTGAAGTCGCATCTTGGAGCTCCAAGCAATGGTGAGGAAAGGACCGAATCAATGTTGCCTCAGCCAATAGGGGACTAAGAGGATGGTGTTTGCTCTGTCTGCAACAATCTTGGCCACCACTCGATCCAAGAGAGGAAATGGTGGGAAGATGTAAAGGAACTCCCCATTCCAAGGAAACTGGAACACATCCCCAAGAGAGCTGGGGCCCAGGCTGCCTCTGGAACAATAACAGGGACACTTCTTGTTCTGGTTGGTCGCAAAGAGATTGACGGTTGGAGTGCCCCATCGGGACACTATCCAGCAAAAAACAGCGCTGGAGAGGGACCACTTGTGGTGGCACACTGTATCTCTGCTCAGCGTGTCCACTGTAACATTGTCACATCCCGCTAAGTGAACTGCAATGGGGTGTACCCGCAATGGGATGCACCAGTCCCAAATGCGTAGTCAGATGAAGCAAGGTGGCAGAATGAGTGCCTCCTTGTCAATTCATGTAGCAGACAGCTGTTGTATTGTCCAAGAGAACCTGGACAGTCCGTCTGACAACAAGGTTTCAAAAGGCCCAAAGAGCCTTGAGGATTGCCAGGAGCTCCAACGCGTTGATATGAAGATGAGTTTCCAGGCCGGCCCAGTGGCCTCGTACTGAGAAACAACCGCAGTGGGCTCCCCAACCAAGGAGGGACACATCAGCGGTGATGGTAAGTGATGGATGGGGCTCAGCAAACAGCATTCCCGACAGTAGATGCTGTGGAGACAGCCACCAGCAGAGGGAATCCCTGACTGGCTGAGGGACCCACAGAATCTGACACTGATCATCGAGGAGTGAGTTGAAATGGCGGAGGAACCAGTGTTGAAGAGGGTGAGCCCGGAGGCAAGACAGGTAGATGACTGTGGTTGCCGTGTAGCCAAGGAGCTCCTGGATCCGGTGAGCATAAATGGACAGAGTGCGCAGGATGGCAGTCATGGCTTGGGGCAAAGTCTGTGTGCATTTCATCAGCAGCTACACCATGGTGGAAGTGGAGTCCAGAGTGGCCCTGATGAAATCTAGGCTGCATGATGGTTCCAAGTGGGACTTCTTGGGATTCACTGTGAGGCCAAGATCAGAGAGAAGGGAGAGGGCAAGATGAATGTCTTCGTATAACTTCTGTTTGCAGGGGGCCACCAGTAGCCAATTGTCCAGATAGAGGTACATCATGACATGTTTCATACAGAGGTAAGACACCACAGGAGCTAGGCATTTGGTAAAGACCCGGGGGATGATAGAAGGCTGAACAGTAGGACCTTGTACTGGTAACAGATGCCGTCGACCACAAACCGGAGGTACCTCCTGTGCTGGGGGCGAATGGCGATGTGGAAGTAGGTGTCTTGTAGGTCTATGGACATGAACCAGTCCCAATGCCTGAGAAAGGGCAGGATGGAGGACAGGGTGACCACTGAATTTCTGAGGGGAGATAGAGTTCACCCCTTGGAGGTCCAGAATGGGTCGGAGAGTGCCGTCCAACTTGGGTACCGTGAAATACTGGGAGAAGAAGTTGGTGGATTTGGCCAAGGACAGCAGCTGCTCTATGGCTCCTTTGAGGAGGAGGGTCTCGATTTCCTTGAGAAAGGCAGGACTGGCAGGGGTAGAGTAGAAGACGCCAAGAGGAGGAGTATCTTGAAACTCGATGGTGTAACCAAGATGGAAGATGGTTAACACCCACGAGTCTGAAGTGATGGCGCATCAGGTGTTGAAGTGGCGAGCCATTGCTGGGGCAGGTGGCTTGGAAGGTGGAAGAAAGGTAGAGGTGGTGACCTGCAAAGGAAGTCAAAAATGTGACTTGGTGGTCAAAGAAGACTTCTTCAATGATGGTTGGTGGTGCCTGAAGGAGCAGCAGGAGGAAGTCGGCAGAGAAGATTGGTGAGATGTGCGGCGCAGAGAACACGACCTATAAGAGTAGGAAGGGCATCTCCACGAGGAGCGAGACGAAGACGGTCTTCTAGGTTGAGCTGTGGTGTGAAGACCCATCTTTTTTGCTGTCAGACGAGCTTTCATAAGATGGTCCATAGCATCATCTGTAGTAGTATGGAAGAGTCCTTGGCCGTCAAAGGGCAGGTCCTCAATCCTTTTTCTGTTATCCTTGGTCAACCCAGCAGATCTAAGCCACACGAATCAGCGAAGTGCAACTGCACCGACCACCACCCACGCTGCACCCTCCACAGCATGTCGGGAAGATAGGATCTGTTGGTTAGAGAGAGCCACAGACTTGTTATAAAATTTGATGGCAATGGCTCTGTGGTCATCCGGCAAGTGGGAAAGGAGAGGAAAGAATCTATCCCAAATGCTACATTGATAGGCTGCCAGGCAAGCCTGAATGTTGGAGATCCTGGCGATCAACGAAGAGGCCAAATAAAACCGACACCCGAAGATCTCTAAATGACGACCCTTGCGATCAGGAGGATTGCGTGAGCCCTTTTGCCGCCTTTCATTTGGGAGGATTCCGCAACGATTGAGTTCAGAGTTGGATGATTGAAGAGGAAGTCAATGTCCTTCTTTTGAATGCGGTAAAGGTGCTCCAGATGGTGAGGGACCAGTTGGAGGGAAGCCGATTGGGCCCAAGGATGCTTCAGCACCTCCTGCAAGATGGGAAGAAACAGAATTGCAGCCGTCGACGGAGGCCATGTGTCAACATAATGGAATACCAGATCCTGTACCATAGGAGTGAGGCCGGAGATATCAAGGCCTAAGGCATTGGCCATTCTGACAAGGATGTCAGAAAACTGCTTGACATCCTCTGGAGCCGAATCAGGAGTTGGGTGCCCAAAAGCGAGAGGTGGAGAGGTACAAGATTGAGGAGTAGAATCAGTTGAATCACCATTGGAATCATAAAAGCCAGAAGAAGCAGACGATGATTGAAGTGATCGGGAGCGGTGAGCCTGGGTAGCTGACGGTGCAGGAAGAAGAGCTGGTGCAGCAGGAGCAGAGACCATAAGGACGGATGGCATCGGTACCGAGGCCAGTATTGAAACTGGTACTGAGGCCGGTGCTGATGAAATGGGTAGAACAGTCAGGATTGGTGCCACGACGGACTGCGTCGGTAGGGAGGCCAACATAGTAGTTGGCAGAGTGAACGCAGGTTGAGTATCCAGTGGAGGCCGGGATACCATTGCTGTCACCTGAGGAGGTGGTGAGACAGCTTGATGGTGAGGCGATTGGTCATGAGATTGGCAATGAGGCCGAGATGGAGAACGCTGATAGTAGGTTGATCGAGACTGAGAATGGGATTTAGAACGGCGGTACCAAGGAGAACATCGGTAGCGGGACTCCAGAGGAGATCGTGATGGGGAGTGTGAACACCAAGGGTGATATGGAGAGCAGCGACGCATGTCAGAATGGTACTGGTCATGATAGGCAGGTGAATACGAGTGATAAGAGCCAGGATGCTCCCTCTAAAGATGCTCGTGACTGTATCGAGCTATATAAGAGGCTGATGAGAAAGGCAAATCGACTCTCACAAGCGAAGGGTCGTGGGTAGGACGATAGCCACAATCGCAACGATGTAGGGATCTACCCCTTTCACTGCGTCCCAGAGACCGAGGCATACTAACTTGAGGCTGATCTCAGGAAGGAGCCCGAGGAGTGTCCGAAGTGAGCAGACGGTCCGTCTCGGGGCGACCAGAAGATAGGGCTGGAGAAAGTGGAGTCTGAGAGCATCCATCTCCAGACTAGCCCAACATGACAGGCAGAAAAGCAAGAAGGCCAGCCATCCAAGTCAGATGTGAGGTCAACAGCAACCAGGACAGACAGCACCAGAAGCTGGGTAGAATCCTGCACCAGCAAAAGAGCGGGAGCCTCTTCCTCCTCTGCAGCAGACGTCATGGGCTGCATCGGAGGAGGAGTTGGTAAAGGACCCAGAGAAGATGGTCGAGTAGCTGACAGATGGGTTGCAGGAGAAGGGGAGCAATGCTTCTCCTTCTTCTTCTTAGAAGACACAGAAAGGTGGTGTGAAGAAGTTTGCTTGCGCTCCACCAAAGTAGGTACCTTATGAGGTTGTAAGACTGAAGCCTGCTGCGAGCTGGAGGAAGCATCTCCAGAGCTGGAAGACGGGACAGCAGGCATCTTGGAGAGCTTCGGAATCCTCAGTAAAGAAGGTATCAGTGGTAAGGTTGGTGAGGTTAGCATCGGTACTGATACCAAAGTTGTCAGTACTGAGGAACCGGTCATAACTGTCGATGCTGAGGTCGACAAAGAAGCTGTGGTGGAGGCCTTTGACAGTGAGGGGCCTTGTGAAGGAGGCAGTGTCACCGAGGCAGTGAAGAGGGCCACGTTGGAAATCACCTGCTCTTTGAGACAAAGGGCTTGCTCCCAACAGTAAGATTTTGAACGAGAAGCCCTATTCTTCAGCATCTGGGACATGAAGTCCTTACAGACGGAATAGGCCCAAACGTTATGCCCCCCCCGAGGCAGAACAAGCACTCAGGGTGGGCGTTGGAAAGGGAAACCTTGCAGCTGCAAGACACACACAATTTAAACAAAGACGGCATAAGAAGGGAGAAGAGTTCTTACAGTTTTTGTCCTAAAAACCGAAAACTGAGTCAAAAGAACAAAGAAACCAATGAAACAGAAAAACTGCTCAGTGAGGAAGCTTTCCGAGCTGCTAATAGGTCAGAGGACGAAAAGAAACAGGAGAGACCGTTAGCTTGGCATGACTGAGCATGCTCAGTACTAGATGGGGAGGGGTTCCCGCCAAGCTGCTCAGCTCTGGAATTTTCCGAAACACTACTGCACATGCATGACGATTCCCATTGTGTGAGGCACAGAGACCACAAAGAAGAAGTTTTATTTTCTTGTATGCCTCAACTCTTTAAGACAGGGCTAAATTTGAATTTGACACCCAATGTTCTACAGGAATTATGCTTCAAAATATATTTCTTCTCCAGGCTGTGTATTTTCCAATTTGGTGTTAGACTGACACTAGGAATTTGCTACTGGTAACAGCTGCATATTATTGGTAGGCTACAGAATGATATTCCATGCTCATTAAAAGCAGTGGTAGGAATTGTGTGGACTTTCAGATGTTGAACTGCAACTTCTACCCGTCTGTACTGCCAGTGAGGTGTGCTAGGAGCTGGCGGGCTGCATGATCCCCTCCACATTCTGACTGAAGGCAGGGAGATAATTTGGGGGTAAGGCAACCAGCACTCCTGTGTTCGGGAGAGAATCTCATGCTGGTGACACAGTTCTGATTATTTGACAATTATGCAGTTTGCTGCTCAATGAATCATTCTGAAGAAAATTCTTCAAACTACATATAATTGCTTTTGGCTTAAGACTACAGGGAAGCCATTTGTCACCCATGATTTTAAAGAACTTCATAGTTTGATAGGAACTTTTAATAATAGCACTCTTTTAAAACAATCTATTATCAGTAATTCTTTCTTACTGTTGCTCCTATGGCTGCAGTCCCCTACCCAAACCCCTAAGGAATATGCCCTCCTTTCTTTACTGTCTTCTAATCCTCCCTCAAAACTCATCTTTCACAATATGCCAGTTCTGAGCTCCCTAATTTTCATTTCTCAAGTATAAACAAAATTCTAAAGCTGGGTAGGAATCATAAAGCTCTAAGATGCTGTTTGACTGTACCTCCCAGCAGTCCTTGCCAGTACAGCTAACTGTGATGAGTGTAGGGAATTGCTGTCCAACAACATCTGGAGGGCCAGATGATTACCACCCCTTGTCTAAGTAGACATATCCAGATTTCCACATATTTTTCCTCTACTATGCATACTTCTGCTTCCCATTTAAGCTTCTTTTCACTTAGGGGAAAGTGCAAAATAAAGTGCAAAAGAACAATCATTACTACCTTTGATTTGCTTTCTCTTTTTCTCCACAAGAAAAGTCCGAAGAGTAACAGAGAGAGAAAAATCAAGGTTGACAAAATGCCTGCAATGAGTGCTGTGGAATTCTGATCAGGCTGAATCATAACTTTCCCAATAACTGTCGACGATATTTCTTTCTTCCACTAAAAGGAGAAAAAAAAAGTAAAAATTCCCATAGGTTGATAAAATACACAGACAAACACAAACCACAATACAGTTTAATTTCATTTGGGGAGGCTATCACTGTAGAGATGCCCAGGTAATCTGATACATAAGTAACTCCTTTTCCTTGTTTTTGTTGTATTCCTTCAAGTCATTTCTGACTTATGGCAAACTTAAGGTGAACCTATCATGGGATTTTCTGGGACTGAAAGTGTGTAATACACCCAAAGTCATTGAGTGGGTTTCCATGGCCAAGTGGGGACCTGAACTCTGGTCTCCACAGTCACAGTCCAATGCTCAAACCACTATACCATTCTGGCTCCTTGCTACTTCCTGTTTATTTTTTTGGTTTGATTTCCAAGAGGGAAGAGATTATTTTCTTTTTACTAATATGTATAACTGATGTTGTCAGATTTGGTCCTTTATAATAGATAATAAACTTCCTTCTGAAGACATCACTTATTGTGTGCATCTTGGTTTAAAGCAAAAACAGAGAGGGGTGGATAGTTTGGCAGCTATGACTGGATGGACACCAGAACTGGATACTACAAATTTTAAACAGGACTGATTTTGATCCAAGACCCATAGAAGTTGTCTCCTTGCTCTAGATTTTTTAGATTAATTAAACTGAAAATATTTTTATGATTTTTGTTGTAAACTGCTATCAGTCGACTTAAACTTATGGCGACCCTATGAATTAGAGACCTCCAAGTCACATATCATCAACAGCCTTGCTCTAAACCAATTTTCACAATGACTTGCTTATGTTTTCCATAT
This sequence comes from Iguana delicatissima, assembly GCA_948472985.1. Classification (NCBI taxonomy): domain Eukaryota; kingdom Metazoa; phylum Chordata; class Lepidosauria; order Squamata; family Iguanidae; genus Iguana; species Iguana delicatissima. The sequence continues at coordinate 132,155 of CAOKZL010002857.1, forward strand.
TTTGGATGAGAAGAGAGAGTAATCACATTTTGCTATATATAAGAAAAAAGGATTTTTCACAGAGAATCAAGTGCATTAATTTCTCATTAAAGGATCATAGTAAATTTCTATCACTAACAGAAATCCTAGTTATTTACAAGGGCACTTACTGAAATACTGGCTTACCTATTTGCACTAATATTTTACTCTAGCTGAGTAAATAATTACCAAATCTACTAGTCTGCATTCAGCATTCTTTTGTTAAAGAACTGCTAATTGCAAGTGCGTTCATCATGAGGTCAGCATCTTCAGCCTTTGCAAGGATCTTTGTTAATTTTGTTGCTTTACTGGAAACTTAAATAAGAGCACTGCATGAAACAACACTAGAAAATGAGGAAAGTCAAACTATTTGATGTCACATAACAGTATTTCAATCAGCTGGAACACACTTGGCAACTTTTCTCCCTTCATCAGTCCACAATGTTGTTGCCCATCAGATATGTATGTTTTTCTTTCTTGCTGGGCACATAAAGAACTTGCAAATAAGAAGAAAAACTGTGGACAGTAAAAAAAACAAAAATACCCCATGAAACTTCTGCATACACTATGTTACACATATTGGCTCCACTAGTTTCATGTACTGAAAAATACAGCTCAATGTCCACACGAAGATGCCAGCATCTGAATTCCTTTAATATCATATAATTGTATGATGTAACAAAGGCATGAATTCTGAACATTTTTAGAAAATGTAATTTGTCATAATCATGTAAGATAGTATGGACTGAGACACTATGCAGCACTGAAAGCTAAATACTGATTTTTGCAAATGATGTTTCTGTCAATATTGGGATTCCCCAAGTCTATGAGTGGGCACCATACCAGCTTATATTATGTGTGTTTAAGCATCACTCTTTTCTAAGTTAACAATATGAACTTTTTTGTTTCATATTGTTATGAAACTTTTTTGTTTCATATTGTTATGAAACTTTTTGTTAAGACGGCAATGTCAGATGCTGTTTTCCAGTGCCCAATGGCCAACCTTCTGAGGGCCAAGAAATACACAACTTGAAAACTTGTAGTTGGGCCATCTGCTTTTAAAGCAGCTGTGGGGTGGCTAATTTTCATCAGAGTCTCTGAGCTAAGAGACTTTACCCTCTCTCAGGGTTTTTTAGATATTAATCATCTCCTCAAAGCAGCTATTAACTACTTGGGTGGGAGAGGGCTTGATACAGATATGTGTGTTTCCCCCCATTAAATTTAGAGCAATTGGGAGAATAGGAATGGTCAGGAAGACCAAGGCAGGAGCACCCCTTCTCTCAGCAGCATTGCTACAAACAAAAACTGAAGCTCTTCACATTTGCTTTAAGTGGGGAAACAGTCACAGGCATTCTGCATTCTAAGTGTTTACCATGGAGGTTTCAACCTCCTTTTCAGCTTGAATGGAGCTTTGGGCAAGGTCAGAGATTACATCCTACAGGCAGAATTGAAATGACCATTTCCTTATAGGTGAATCTTGCAATCCTTTCAGATGGACTGAAAATCATCCAGCTCCAACCATAGCCACTCCTGCAGATTTGGGTTCCCCTTTCCCTAGAATCCTTCTCTGAGATAAGCGTATTTTAAAATGAGATTTTAGAATATATTTTGAAATATATTAAATTTAGATTAATACATTTAATTAAAATGAAACTTCCTGCTTCTACAAGCCTCTAGAAGTGGCAATTCTTCTTTAAAACAGGGTGTATCCACTACTTCTTGTGCTGCCCCAGGAACAAGCAGTGCATTTTTAGCTACTTCATTATTGTTGTTGTTGCTGTTGTTGTTGTCGTTCCAACCTTTGTTTTAAGACCACAGCCATTATTGCAATTCTGTATATACCATTTCCTTCTGAGGCACAACATGAGGCAAAGTGTAAGAGGATTTTGTGTATGGCAGTGCCTCATATATGGATAACTAAACTCCAAGAGGTTAACTTACATTCATTTTTATTTTCCGCCGGCAACTGAAATAATTTCTTTTTAAACACGTTTTTGATTCTATTGTTGCTTAACATAACCTATTTTTAATTTGTGGTTTCTGTGGTTTTTTTCTGTATTTATGCTACTTTTAGACAGGGAACCTTGCTATGAAGCTGGATTATTATTTATTTTTGTGTCTATATTTTTTTTGCTAATTGATTTTAATGACTCCTTTCTAGAGGATAATATAAAATTTTGTACAAATATTTTTGAAACTCATTCCACTGTAACGCACATTTGTATGTGAATAGGATTTTTATATCACAACAACAGACTGGAATTGGCTTAATTTGAGGGGTGGAGTGGGGGTGTCCCATTAGGACTGATTTGGCAATATAGTTCTAGCAGTCACAGCTGTCCAGCAAGATAAATTGGCTGCAGTAAGCAGGTTTTTGCCAGAGAAATAAGGAACAAATTATGCCAACAGCTATCATGGAAACAACCTGTCACCCCTTGTTTAATCACAAAACATACCACATCAAAGCATATAAAAGCTGAGTTCTGCCAATTTGATTACTCTTGCATTTAAAAGCACACCCAAGGCATCAAGCTACCTTCAAGCTACTGTAAATTTGGCTAAAATAGATCATGGCTTATGATCCTGGAAATCAAAATGTGGAAAAACTATCCCAATATTGTTCAGATTTCTTCTGAAAAAACTGAACAGATTGTGGAAATGTCATGTTAGCCATTATTAAGGGGCAAACCCCAAGTTTTAGGCTACCAAGAAGACTAGCTATTTTTAGACACTGAGTATTTTAGAACAGACAAGACCCCAGTTAATACATTCAGTTGGAGGTGACACAGTAGTAGCATAGTGTGGAGTGTGTAAAGTCCCTTCCTTCCACCACACAGATATTCAGTCCTTCACTGTGAGCAAAGACTATCCATGACAACACCCAGCTGCTAAAAGGGCAGGGGGAAATAAGGGGGAAGGAAGAATTATAGAGGGAACTAGGTTAAGTGGAAAGCTGTGTGATGAAGAGAAGAGGATTGGATGGCATTGTACTACAAGTTCCGTCTTCAACTAAATATACAAACTGGAAAAATTAAGAAGCATAGTGCACGAACACATACATTCAGACTGGAATTTGAATTCTGCAGGTAATATTAAAAGAGAGATAAAATACCATCAGATATATAATGCTAAGGTAAATATCCTACCACTATATTCAATTCACTGTTAGTTTTCAACAGCTCTTTAGGAACAGTACAAAAAACAGATTGCAACTTCAAGGTGATGTTCTCACAGCTTTTGTTCCCAACTTTTAGTAGTTCACCTTTAACAGCTTCTGAGTCAATGTTATTTCCCTAGAAAAACAAATTAAAATAATTAGAAAAAAAAAGCTACAATAAAGACGATATGAAATCTTTACCGACCCAGGTTCATTTTTATCAAGGAAATTGCTTTATTTCCCCTACATATTCAAACAGAAGATTGAGAAAAGACATTGGCTTGCACTTATTATTTTCTTAGCTTCAGAAATTTAGTTAATTTCTGAATTTATTAGAATATAGTACATTAAGGCTAACTAGTTGATTATCACTGGTTTTACCTTATGAATGACCACTGCAGTTTATTAAGTGGCAGATTTGAGCAGGTTTTAACTCTAAAAGGTACTGAATCTATTCTAAGAACAAGATTCAGCACTCTGGATAGCACCTTTCAAGTATGGACCAAAGCTTTGCTCCAAAGCAGACTTGCTGCGCCAGAGACATTAGGCCCACTAAAAGTCGCTGGGGATGGCTGTGGTAGGTTGACATAGGTTTGGTAGTGAAACACAAAAGGCCCCTCCATCATCATCCAATGTACACAGGACATGTCATTGCCACATGTGAGGATACTCACTCTTCAGTTTCATCCCGTTTAGCAAAAATTACCTAAATATATATTTCCATAATTTTATGAAACAGGATTGATTTTAAGTTATAGCCTCAGACCAATACATTAGCATTGGTAATATACTAGCATAGGCTGAATCCTGAGAAACTGTATGCGTGCTTCAGTTTCTGCCATATCCAGTCAAGTGGAATGGTTGCTAGAATGCACTGGCAAAGTACTGATCCTGCTCAATTGCACCCTGAACCTAAAACCCTATCCTCCAAATGGACACAAAAATACACTGCAGAGTGTGATAGATGACAGCTCAGAGGTCGATGAGCAATTGATTGAGTTAGAAACAGAGCCAGTGATAGACCAATACCCCCATCAGCTTAAAGATAAGCTGAGATGGAGTTGTTGCAACCAGTGCCGGAGGGAGAAGGGACCAGCAATGATTTAGAGGAATTAGATCCACCTTTGGCCCCCAGCTCCCAATCACAGAGGAGACAAAAACAAGCAGAGAGAAGCCATTTTGGAGAGATTGAGAAAACAGAACAATGATGAGTAGTATCTGTTTCTGTTGGCTATATAAATCTCTCAGTGTGGCTGGCTGTTTTGCTTGTAGCAAATCACTACTCAAGCCCTCACGATCCTCGTGTTCCAGCTCTCTTGACCCCTTTTGGACAGACCTTTGGCATTCTGGACCTTTTGGATTTGATCTTGACTTTGGCTTGGCTCAGCACTTCTACTGATTGTTTGCATTGGACACTCCCCACTGCCTCCTCTTCTTGGACAAGTACTATTGCCTTCCTTCCCTTGCTGGCAAAGAGGTGTGGGCTGGGAGTAGAACTCTGGCACAGTGGATTGCAGTAATGCACCATGGTCTACAAGTCTCAGAATAAAGTCCTCTGTAAAGCTCACTGTCCTGAATGGCACTGGGATGGCTAGGAATTCTAATCAGTGCCTTGGCAGTGTCAGAATAAAGCTACAGATGAGTGGGCTGGATGGAAAGTGTGATCCTTGGTTAAAATTGTATAACTGCAATGCCTGTTTGGATGGCCATTAGAACTGGATGGGGTCTGTGCAACTGTCTACGGCAAACATCAGACAGCATATACCAAACACCTAATTATGTCTGACACAGAAGAAAACACCCACTGCCACAGCTGGAGAGATCTTAGGATACTAACAGATACCATCTCCATCCTCCTGGCAACATGGTTAGCTGACTAACATTCATCAATTGCTCTTCAGATACATTATTTCCATGGTCCATGGTTCTGACATCATGGCTTTAGAAGCAGAACAGATGATTTAAAATCTGCTTGTTTTATTAAATGCATATCAGAATTGCACATAACTGTGCAAAAAATGAAAATGTAACAAATCAATTAAAACTCTAGCAGTACAAGCAAATTATGACCAAAATGAATTATAAACTATTGCTTAAATGCCAAAGATCTATCCAAACCGGCACACGCTTGCGTGCCAGCAGAAGAAAGAGAGCCATCCTACCTTCTACTAGAGAATATGGCAGGGAATCCCAAGTTTGGGTGTGGCCACTGGAAAGGGAATCCTAAGTTTGGGAGTGGCCACATACTGAGGCACCCTTGACAAATGTGCCTCACATTGTAATAGGATCAGAGCCAGTGTGGTGTAGTGATTTGGACTCTGGGAGACTACAGTTTGAATCCCACCTCAACCACGGAAACCCACTGGGTGACCATGGGCAAGCCCCACTCTCTTGAGCCTCAGAGGAAGGCCATGCCAAACCACATCGGAACAAATCTTGCAAAGACAAGCTTGTGACAGGCTTGCCTTTGTTGCTGTGTGCCTTCAAGTTGTTTCAGAATTATGGCAACTCTAAAGTGAATCTATCATGGGGTTTTCTAGGGGTCACCCAATGGGTCTCCATGGTCAAGCCAGGAATTGGACCCTGGTCCTTCAGGGTTGTAGTCCAATGCTCAAATTACTATACCATGCTGGCTTTTCAGGTTTGCCTTGGGTTTGCTATAAATTGGAAATGATTGAAGGAATGCAGTGACACAAATAGTGACTGGGCAAAGAGAAGGGCCTCACCCAAGTAGCTTAATACCTAGGTGAATTCAGTGGGAGAATATGAAGCTTCAGATTCTCTGTATCTGAAGTCATACAGAGCTTTACAGGTCATGATTACCTCTTTGAATTGCACCTGGAAATAGCAATAAAGCTGCACATTAAGGGAGGAACATCCTCACTTTAATAGACTGCCATCAATAATAGTCTGATCACAGTAACTTTGGACCAGATATTTCTAGACGCTTTTCAGAGGCAGTCTGACACAGAGTGCATTGCACTAATTCAAATAGAATGCAAATGGGACATGGGGCATCAGACATCTCCAGGAATAAGCAAATTTTTATGTCAGCCTTAGTTGTACAATGGATCTTGGCCACCACAGAAGCCTCAGGATCCAGATTCAGGGATGAATCCACAAGTATACTACCCAAACCATGAGCCTCTTGTTTTGTTGTGGTTACTATGAACTGGAGCTTACACAGTTTGTGTAACCATTTAAACCACAAGATTGTGTTTTACAGACCACACAGATTTCTATGAGACATACACACTGGTGGCTTCCATTAATTCTGTAAGAGAAGCATTATATGATTCAGTTTATATAATCAGGCAAGCTGCTACCTCCCCAATGCTTTAGAAATCTGAAGCATAAATTATTTTGGTTTGAAAGGTACTAAACTAGAGACAGGCAGAAATGCTGTAAGACAGGACATCATGTACTTTTTCCTCTGAGGAGGTGGGGAGTAAGCATATGCAACACAATTGAGCTTTTGTTCTTGCTTAGGGCTCAGGCATCACTACATTGTTGCTAGTTCAGTGACTTGATAATGATTACCATTTATAAAACAGTATTAAAGAGTTATGTAAAGAAACTGAAACCAGCCTGATGATTCAGATTCAAATACTTTGTCTGTATTGCCTGAACAATCCTCAGGCTTCATCTCAAAACCAAGTATACCTCAAAGGAGAGACAAAAGTCAATTTCTGAAACCCAAAGACAGTCCAATGATGGACTGGAGCTTCTGCTTAGCAGTCCTATTCATCAGCCTGTTTTCATGTTGTAAAGTATTTCATTACATTAGTTGTCCTGGGAATGCTACTGAAAGGATGGGTATAAATCAAGGATGAGAATAACAGGGCCTTCCAGATGCTATTGGATTTTATCTCCCAGAATTCCTCACCATTCACTCTGCTGACGAGGAATGATGGGAGTTGCAGTCTAACAACATATGGAAGGCCACAGATTCAACAGACCTAAATAAAAAAGAGCTAAATAAATAAATACTCTAAGTAAACAAATAACAGACACATTTCAAGGTCTACATTCAAATAACTTGCTGTTACTATTTCAAAATTCTGAGGTTTTGACAAGACAAGAAAACAGTAATATCCATGCATATGTTAGAACAAACTTGGTGAAACATTTGCAGGAGTATCCAAAAAGGGAGACTAAGAGAATGAACTCTCACAATACCTCATGATGGCATAGAATGTAAGAAGCTGACAAAAGAAAGTTAACCACCAGGTGGGTACAGGAATCGAAAAGAATGGCTGGAAAGGGGAAAAGGAGGAAGAGAAAGGGGTACATCTACCCTGGATGAGCCAACATTGTGGAGCATACTCCTACTTTCTGATTGCTTCCACTTCCAATGGAAGCTGGACTTTAGTCTGTGGTTTGTTTTTCACAATATCTGTTATGCAGCAGCAGTCAATGGTATGGCTTGTTTCTCCTCCAACAAGCCAGAGAAATCAACCCAAGGCATATCCAGGTGAAAAACATGCTAGGCTACTATGACAGAGGCTGCTGTCACCATGTTAGTGGCTCAGTGAATCTGCTCAGGGTTTTACTGTGAATTTTAAAAGAACTATCCAAGATGCTGAACTGTTTAGGGGATAGTGCTCAGTATCTTGGATAGTTTGCGGAAGATTTACTATCTCACTGATATGAGAACAACCAGCCATCACTGGAATGCCACCTGCTGCCACATCTGGACCTCATAAGAAACAAACTGCAGGCCAAAGATGCTGCTCTTGCAATGAATGGAAAGTGGAAACTTACTATACTAGTTCATTATCAAAATACTACAGTTTGTCAGTGGGCCCTAGAAATTCATGCACTTTTGATGGCTTTTTCCTAAGAGTTTCAGTGGCTCCATGTTTTGTGAAATTATTAAACTGGGCTGCTCAAACTCTTACATATAATATTAGAGATCTTTAGCCTGTATTTTTAAAACTTCTGCAGGAGAACTGTGTTAAAAATCGTTCCATGGTCAACATTTTCTGTTTTGAGTTGTATGCCACATTGTTAGGGTCATATCTTATGAGACAGCTTAATATTTACAAAAATAAAATATGGCTGCATTAATAGGTTTTTGGTGCCATGTTTAATAATAGAAGTACTTTGTTCTCTTTCAGCTGGATAAAAAAACATTTTGGGTTGTATATATTCACTTGTTGGAAGCAAAATGTGCCACATTAGATTAATTTTACTGAAAAACCAAGTGATAAAGGCTCTGCCATTATTCTGACACTAATTAAGAAAATAGATAAAAAGAATTTTGGTTGGTAAGAACTGTTTGTTCACTGAACCAAGTCGCCATTTAATTTCATGCTGTGCTTGCTTAATTATTGAATGACAAAATATGATCATGAGGCATGTAAACTTCTGTTTTTGTGTGTACATAAACTCACACTACTGCCAATCCGGCCCACAGTGACCTTTTGACTGAAGGAACTCAAAAGCTGGCCTACACTCTATTAGTGCCTCTCACTTTGTGTTTTAACTTGTGGAGGAGGAGGCTGAACAATCAACATTTATCCAATGATACATTTTTCATTTTAAATGGGAAGTAACTGGTGATTTTATTGAAATGTGTAGCAAACATTAGTGCAAGGTTTTAATAAAGGATATATAAATATTTCAATGTACAGGGTAATTTTAGATCCTGTTATTCTCCTGACAGTGATGAAACAGAGATGGAAGTAAGAGTAAATACTTATTTGCAAAGTGTAGATTTTTACCCCTTAGGCTCCACTTGATAAGAAAACAGAAGTAGTGTTAAGAAATAGTATTCTACAGCAACAGAGTAATTGTTCACATGGACATAGGCCAAATGACTTTATAAGCCAGTGGTTCTCAACCTGTGGGTCCCCAGATGTTTGTAGACTTCAGCTCCCAGAAGCCCCAGCCACTATGGTCAATGCTCAGGGCTTCTGGGAGCTGAAGTCCAAAAACATCTGGGGACCCACAGGTTGAGAACCACTGTTATAAGCCAATCATGGTAATCCTATAGCGAGACAGTCAGGATTAATCACATCACTCATGTTGCTTGCTTCTGATCCAAAATGATTCCAGACACCCTTTACTCACAACAAGTTTTGTATATCCAAAATGCCCAGAGCACTGGTGATAAAAGCACATTTGTAATTGCTTACCTTAATCACTATATTTTGGTTTCCCTTTGAAATCAACACTGGTTTCTGTAAGATGGTAAAGACGGGGTCATTCACATAATCAAAGTTAAAGCCAGATGAGATGACACCATCAAAAATGAAAAAAACTTTTGTCACAAAAGGCAGTGTCAGATTAGAGGATTTCAGTGAAGGTGTTGTACAGCAGATTATTTCAGAATTTGAGCGATGGTTACATGCCTGTAAAAGAAATAAAATATTTAATTATGAGGGGCAGGCCCACAACATTTTGTATGAAAGGCTGTGGATTTCACCTTTCTGATGTACTCTGCTCTAAAATAAATAGTGTAGATATCATTTGACAACTCCTTTTAATATAACACAAAATCACCCATGATAAAATTTCACACTTATAACGTTCAATCATGAGTGCACCTTGTCCTACCTACTTAGGACAATATCAGTGTAAAACCAGTTTAACCATGATCCATTAGAGGCATTTGATATAGATGCAAGTTTGTGGATGCTTGTCTTAGAGATTAATTAATGTTGTCTTCTGTCTTTGCATCTAACATAGGTTACAGCATTCCACTGTGGTGTTATATTCAAAATCTAGCTTTTTAAATTCATAGATTGGTCCACTTCATAACCCATGAATTGAAGCTGGTGTCAAACAAAGCACAGTTTAACAACTACCACAATGCATCAGTACTGAATAATTCCACAAGATACACCTAAAAACTGAAGCAGAAATCCTCATCATCCTCATCATGCAGCTTACAATAAAAAAGATATTGTTAAAAATCCACCAGACACAACAGTTAAAATAAATTTAAACAATAAAAATGCTAAAACCAGATTAAAGCATTAAACACACACATACCAGCAAAATAATTAGTAATATCCAGCACATTATGTAAGAGAAGCTTCTAAACATCTGTACCAGAGAAGTAGAAGGGGATGGAGCACACATGCCTGACACTCATTAGACTTCTTCCCATCATGATAAACCATGGTTTATTTTAGCAGCCAAATGCAGTCTATGCCTAGACTACATAAAATTATTTCATATAGACATTTCCATTCATCTACTGAAGAAAGACTGTAACCAACCTAATAAATGCAAAAATCCACACAAAAACAAATGACAAACTCGCTGTGACTCTCACCACTGTGGAGGTTCTGATGCACTTTATGGCTGATTCAAGTCTAAATTAGACACTGTATTAAATTAGACAACTGACAAACCTCTTTTTAAAATCAAATAAAATTAAAGGGTAACAGGTGAAGTGGATTTATAGAACACTGCTATGTTTATGTTCTGCTATTTTAAATCAATATTCTGTACCTGAGAGTCAGCATGGTATAGTGGTTTGAACACTGGGTTATGACTTTGGTTTTGTTGCTGTGTGATTTCAAGTCATTTCTGATTTATGGCAACCCCAAGGTCACCCTATTACAGGCTTTTCTTGGCAAGATTTCAGACTGCTCGCAATGGGGTTGCCTTTGCCCCCTCTGAGGCTGAAAGTGTGTGACTCGCCTAATATCATCCAGTGGGTTTCTCTGGCTGAGTAGGGATTTGAACCCTTCTCTCCAGTATTGTAGTCCAATACTCAGGCCACTTTACTATGCTGGCTTTATGACTGGAGACCAGGGTTCAAACCCCCACTCAGCCATGGAAACTGGGTGACCTCAGGCAAGTCACACTCTCAGCCTCAGAGGGAGACAAAGGCAAAGATTTGCTCCTTCTGAACAAATCGTGCATGAAAACCCTGTGATAGGTTCACCTTAGGGTTGCCACAAGTCAGAAATGACTTGAAGGTACACAACAACAACAACATTCCCCAATTTCACCCCCTGCATTGCGAACAGCTATGCGAGATTATAATTTATGCAGAAAAACTGTGCAACAGTGCAGAAGAAAAGAGTTATACATCTTCAGTGCCATCACATTCACTTTCCAATCAGATGAGTGGCCACCCATACAGTCAGTTAAAAAAAATGTAAAAAGAAAAAAAAAGGAGATCAGCCAAGGTCTTGCCAAAGTAATGTGTAGTTTGTCTCTCAAAATTTGAATAAGGAGCTGACCCCTGTCACCTTTTTCTAAACTCATTTGCACATAAAACCTCTCTAGAATTAATTTGATGATCTTGGTTTACATGTCCATGGGAAATTCTGCTCCAATTGCATCCTTTTTCATTAGACAGGGAAGGATGAATAGTACATGGCAGAGAACTGTGGTCTTTTATTCAACTGGAGCAAGAAGAGAAATAAACCAGCAATGGAATTTAGTTAATACAATGGGAAAAAAAAACATTCCAAATGTCTGCCAAAAACACTATGGGCACCTCACGCTCAAAACTGGCAACCATTGGGAATGTTTTTTCCACTGTTCTACCTAAATAAATGTAGAATTACCGAATCACGCATTTGGCAAAGGGTGGGAAGAACAGAAAGAGATCCTCTTTCTGCACAGCTCCTGCTTAGCTGAAAAAAGCCATTTATCTCCTATGCCAGAAATTCTGTCTTATCTTCTCTGACTAGAAAATTCAAATTTTCCACTCAAAAAAGAACCACATAAAAACAATATTTATGTAGGTTGTTTTATTCTATACATTTGCAATAAGTTGTATTTTGTGCCACAAAACACATCTATGTCAAGGCTCCTCCACACAGATGGAAGTTTGGATAAAGCAACTCTGGGTTTTCTCCCTATTTTCTACAGTTCTTCCTCCTCCTCCTCCCCCTCCTTCCCCCTTCTCTTTCTCCTCCTCCATTTCAGAAAGAGACACAAGTCTCTCTCAATTCACTGAAATAAGCATGTTGCAAATTCTGAACATGCATGCTTAAAATTTTCCCAGTTTTAATGTGTGTGCATAAATGTGTGTTGGAGGAGGGGTGAGTTCAAATAAGAGTATCAGGTAGCTTCTAGGTAGGATCTAATGACAAAAAGAAGATTACATTAAGCAATCCCTGTGTTTCTGTTCCTTGCACAGGATTCTTGCCAAAGTAAGTTTGAGGAGAGAAAGAATGATCCACTACCATATGATAAAGACAGGGAAAAATATGTGTATAGCATAGAATATAGGTAGGACAGTAGCAAGACACAGAAACAGTCTACTTTGGGAGGCTGTAAGCTGATTTGTACAGGAGGTATTTCTACCACGATGGCAATCTGTAATCATACCCCGTCTTGTAGATCATACACTGCTCAGAGAGTTAGAGCAGATGAGCACCAAGAACCCTCCTACGATTCTGTTTATTTAGCATAACAGGACATTAAAAAGTGATTCTTCCACTTCAGAGTGAAATGATGCAGTTTATTCAATCACTTTCTCCCAAGGCATGTGTAGACTAAGGCCATTTCCGCCCTACACTGTTATAGTGCTATTATTACACTTTCAACATCCTGTGGAATTCTGGGTTTGTAGTTTACTGAAGCCAAGAACTCTCTGGATGAGAATGCTAAATGCCCCTCCCTAAACTGCAAACCTCAGGATTCCATAGAATGTTGAAAGTGGAATAACAGCAATATAAAAGTGTAATGTGGAAATGGCCTTAATCTTATTTATGAGCTTCTGAAGAACAGACTGGTATGAAAGAGGACACTGCATACCTTATGTTTAATTATAGTCCAGATCAATACAGACCATGGCCATTTCCACACGGGGTTTTTAACACGGGGCAGAGCGTCCTCCGGGGAGAACGTCTGTACCTGGGAGTGGACTGGGTCAGACCTACTTAACGTAGATCCGCACCCCAGCTCGCTCTGGAACGACCCCAAGTGGTCATCCAGTGTGCTTGTGAAAGACCGCTAAAAACAGGTCTTTCAAAAGCACGGAGCATGCCACTGAGAACATGTTCCCTTATGCATTGGTGCGAGCCTGCGATCTGCCAGGGGCGGGCTTGAGGCTGGCGAGCTTCAGTGGTTGGTCGAGACCCTCGACCAAATGGAAGCCGCCTTTTTTTCCCCGGAGCAGTGCAGAGTGGCGGCCACGCACTGCTCCAGAGAAGCATGGACCGGACCGGGGAGCCCAAAAGTCCGGTGAGTAGAGTCATGGGGTGATTCCCTCGCCCCATGCGGAAATGGCCAAAATCTTTTACACTGAGTCAATAGGAACTTGGTAAATCAATACTTAATGTAAATCCCACCAGCTGAATAGATTTACTTCATTTGAGACTAATAACTGAGTATAGGCCTTTGTGTCCCATAAGATAACATTTGTAAGGCATTGGCTAAATTGCATGATTCCAAGCAATTCTTTCATTGGTTATAGACAATCTTGAAGGTTGGGAATGGGGTGGATAGGAAAAAAGGGCCTTCTTTGTGATACTTCCCCTGCCCAAAATAGGAATACATTATCTAGGGGAATTTTCAGTTGCATTGATCTTGTTTTCTTTTCATCATTAGGCTAATACTTTTCAAAATCTTTTACATTTTTAATCCACATTACAAATTTTATTCTCTGTTTGGTTTTACATTCGTTAACCTGTTTTTCAACATTTTAGCTGCATATTTCTACTTTTAATTTTTATTGTGTTCTGGTATTGTCATTTTATTGTATTATTGCTTATTTTTACTTTGTATGACTTTGTTATGTAGAGAACTTGTTTTACAAAGGTCTCATAAATGCAAATAGTTAATAACAAATGCTATTAAAACATTATGGATATCCTACTTTTAAGTATCCAGAATGTTGATGGCTTCACACAGAAACATTTATACACATCAAAATAGATCCCTGGGAATCATTACAGTGATTTCATTAGTGTAAATCCATTGTACAGCTTATCTACTGCAGAGTACAATGTCTTTTAAATTAATAACAATTGCATTCCTAACCTAGTTTGTGGGCATCTATAAGAACAGGGTCTATAGCTCTTTAGTTTATCATGCTACCTTCCAAAAAGGATGCTTTCAGAGCATGATTAAAAAAAATCTAATAATACTGTTTAGTGGTGATGCAATGTGACTGATTGGGAAGGTCAAGAAAAATTGCATTTGGAGTACCCTTATTGCAGTGTAAAATGACATGACATCTTTGCTTTGAAATGGGTTGTTACAATTGAAAAATGTGATGCTTTTCATGAAATACTGGATTGATAATCTATAAATGAAAAAGCAATCAAACCCAATCTATTCAAGAGTAAATTAAGACACTGACTATTTAATTTGGTTTTTAAATACATTTATTTAAAATATTTATATTCTGTTTTCAGGGCTAGTTGCTTTGAATGGAAGTGGAAGTATTTGCTAAAAACTGAAATATTGCTGAAGCATTGAATATTGTTTAAAAGGGTCAAAAGAAAGGACAAAGCTTTCTTCATAAAATGTATGGAGCTGACAACACAAAGGCATATCTATTCTTCCTTCAACACTAATCATGACCTGTGGGATAATAAATGCAGACATGACCCAGAAAACCTGAACTCCAACATCTAACATAAGTTTTGCAGCAAGAGGCTAAATGTGAAAGGAAATCTGTGTGTTTTAGGGTGTCACTCAGTAGCTGACCAAGATGAAACAAGGGATAAAGAGGTGGTGCGCTTCAGAACCTAGGCCATCATGACAGCCCTGAGGAGAAAGCCCTTTCACATAGTCTAAAACATTCATACTTTAAGGTGCTAGAAGGGAAGATTAAGGCAAGAACTCGGGAAGGAAAATAGATGGATATAAAAAAGGACTGAAGTCTGGCACAGATGGATGTATCTGTTCAACTGCAAGACTTTTTTCTGACCTTGTCATCTTCACCAGAGATGGGGGCAAGTGAAACAGGGCATGTGAGGGCATGTGGGAAGGGCACAGAGCATGGGAGACAGACTGTATATAAGAGTTTGGGAATGGAAAGTTCCCAGCTTCTTATAAAAGAACAGATTGCTTACCTGTAACTGTGGTTCTTCGAGTGGTCATCTGTGCCCTCATACATTAGGAGCTTTTGCGCTTGCGCGGTAGCGTTTGGAAGATTCTAGAGCTTGATAGCTTGGTGGGAACCCTCTCCCATGCCGGTACTGCGCATGCTCAGCCCCCCGAGCAAGGTCACTCCTCAGTTCTTGGTCCGCCGAGTAGAATGGGACCTGAAAAAGAGGGGAAGGTTGGGCGGGCATGTATGAGGGCACAGATGACCACTCGAAGAACCACAGTTACAGGTAAGCAACCTGTTCTTCTTCTTCGTGGTCTCTGTGCCTCATACATTAAGAGACTGTGTACCAGTAGGATGGTGGGTCAGGTCCTACAGAACAGAAGCCAGCACAGCACGTCCGAAACGAGAATCTCTCCGGGACCGGCAGTCCAGCCTGCAGTGGCACACGAAAGTCGATGGCTGGGACCAGGTCGCCACACAGCAGAGTTCCTGCAGATCAACTCCTCTCAGGAGGGCTGCAGATGTCACCATGGCTCGGGTGGAATGAGCCCGCAGAAGGTCTGGCGGAGGCTTCCTGGCCAGCTTGTATGCCAGGTGCATAGTCTGGGCCACCCACTTGGAGAAGAGCTGTGTGGACACCTTGTGGCCTCTTCGATGCCTGCCATAGCACACAAAAAGGTGCAGGGTCTGTCGAAAAGAGGCAGTCCTGTCCTTGTAAAATGCTAAGGCCTGATGCACATCTAGGGAGTGAAGGGACCACTTCAAAGGTGTAGTCAGGTCCGGGTAGAATGTGGGCAGGATGATATCTTGGCTCAGGTGGAAACTGGACACCGCCTTCGGCAAGAAAGAGATGTCAGGCCGAAGGACCACGCTGTCTCTGTGAAAGATGAGGTATGGCTCATCAGACCGTAGAGCCGTCAGCTCTCTTGCCCGCCTGCCAGAGGTGACAGCCACCAAGAAAGCAGTCTTCATGGCGAGCAGCCTGTCATCTGCAGTCGCCATCGGCTCAAAGGGTGGCCTCATCAGCTGGGACAGCACCAGCAATAGCGGCCACGGTGGTAGTGGCGGCGATACCGGCAGGTAGAGGTGCTGTATGCTCTTCAGGAACTGCTTAACGGTACCGTCTCTGAAGAGAGCAGCTGATGGGGATCGTGGCAGTTGGTATGCCACGATAGCGG
>CAOKZL010002858.1:0-151371 GCA_948472985.1 Iguana delicatissima
ATCACTCCTGAGTCAATACATGAATTGAGTCCTGTGAAAAGAACTGTCTCTGGTATATGTTATGCAATAGCACGTTCATACGAGACAGACACTTCTGTAATCTCTAAAGTAGACAAGTGTCCTATTTCATCAAAGGCTCCTGTTCTGATGGAAGAAGAACATGTAACTGTCCAGATGTTGGACTGGAGTTTGCACCAGTCCTACCTTAAATAGGAATTGCAGTCCAACAACATCTGGAGAGTTACATGTTCTCCATCCACCAAAACAGAGAAAAAGCGCAATGGTTGTGCTCCGGGCCAACCTTGGTAAGCCCTATATACCTCAACTCTCCCGCTAGGCAAATATAAAAGCCTAAATGAGCCAAAACCAAACTGGAAGTGACTTCAAGTTGCACTCAGCAAGCTGGTGCAGCCCCTTGGCAGAGCACACAGTGAATATTGCCTCTCGCCCCTTCACAGCTGCCCATCTTGGCATACAGCTTTCTTGAAAACAAACAAACAAATGGATTATTTATAATGTTTGGTATTTTCACCTCAAAGTAAAATGATTTCTCCTGAGTTTTTTCTAGAATGATTGATAGTATGAACTTTAAAGCTACCTTCAGAGGGTGTATTTTCGTACTTAGTACCCTAGCAACTTATAAAACTTAGGAGAAAATAAGTTTATTTTTTTGTAACCTATGTCACTGCAGACCATATATTCAGCAAACAGCAAACTTTTGTTCAGAATTTATGAAAAGCAATGAGATTCACCACTCAACTAAGCATGGAGCTAAACTGAGTATCCCCTCCCGTGATGTAACATAACTATGTAACTCCACCTTCACTGGCATCCATGTACATGCAGTCCATGTGAAAGTTTCCTCACCTCATCTGTTCATTCTATAATCATTGATGCCTGCAGGTTGGGCCTATGTTATGATGTCACATCAGGGGCAGACCTACTTGTTTCCAGCAGTTAACCATTAGCAACGAGGCTAGGCAGTTTCTCTAGTCACAAGTGCAGTGAATCCCAGATGTAATTATTCAGTTTTCAGGGAGCAACACTTTTATTCAGATAATATAATAAAAGCACAATTTAGAACATAAGAAATAATTAAATTTACATGTTAAATGAGTGATTTAAAACATGGTAGATCCTAGGGTTTGTTCGTTTGTTTTTGTTTGCTTTTTGGCATAATACTGGGTTTGTTTAGCCACCCACAGTTATTTTGTAGGTGAATAGAATCTTGACAGGGAATTAGCTATGCTCCACACTGAGCTGATTATTTCTAGATCATATGGTCTAGAAGGATGCACACAGGGCTAAAAGAAACTGTTCCTACTTGAAAGAGCTGCAAAATTAATTTAACCTGAGACCACAATGCAATTCTAAACAGGAGACAGATTTAGAACTGACCAAGGAGGGATGAAGTGCCAGAAACCAGAAGCGCTTGCCTGCTGATCAGTTTCTTACTAGTTAAGATATTGTACCTTTTTTAGCAATGTGGACAGCAACACAGGGTATGATTCTCACACAAAAGATAAATGTGATGCATTACAAACTGGTGGCCCTTGAGTTGTTGTTGTGGGCCTTCAAGTCATTTCTGACTTTTGGTTACCATAAGGCCTATCTATTATGGCATTTTCTTGGCAAGATTTACTCAGGTGAAGTTTTTCCACTGTTTTCCTCTGAGGTCGAGAGACAATGGCTTGCCCAAAGTTACCTAATGGGTTTCCATGGCTGAATAGGGATTCATGCTCTGGACTGCAGAATCATAGTCCAATGCTGAAACCACTACATCATGCTGGTTTGGGACTAAGGACTAATACCAGAAATTAGACAGGATTCCCCCTGAGCTGTATACCTAAAGCAGCACACATAACCATGATTTTGTATGCTATGGACAAGAACAGGTGTGAAAAACAATAATCTATTAGCACTCTTACAGTGCAATTCTAGTCACCTTTATTCAGAAGTGAACCCTATGGTTTTCAGTAGGGCATTCCTCCTAGTACATATGTTAAGGATTGAAGCCTTAGGCTGGAGTCCTCTATATATTGGGAGTATGTTTTATAAGACTTTATTTCTAAGTAATCCTGTATGGCACTGCATTCTTATAATATTAATACCAAGCCTGGCCTCTGGTAAGTAATCTGTATTCAGGTTGGCCCCACAGTTCCAAGCCTTAGGCTCACTCACCTTGAAATTACCCAAAGATCTGTCCCTGGATCTAGTACTCAGGCCTCAATGTGACCACTATACTGTGTAAGTGGATGTGCTGGTGTGTAAACTGTAGCCAATCCTCCTTGTAACTTTTTAACATTAAAACATTGAGAAAATGATGGAGAAAATAAAAACTGAGGGTTTATTGTAACAGAAAAAATAAACTTAGTGTTATGCTGGTTCCATATACAGTACATTGTAACTCTTCAATTTCAAACAAAGAACACTTTTTCTTGGAAAATTTCCATACTCTAATCATACAAAAACCCTATTCAGATATCCTTCATTCCCTTCTTAGATGCCTTTCTCTGTTTCTAACTGTACCTATCTAATCCTTCAACAGATAAGACTCTAGGTTATATCCTTTCCCCCATAGTGCTCCGCAACTGGCATTCTGTCAGCTGTAACTGGCTGAATCTACCCAATCTTGCCCAGCTTCTTGCATCATGGGCTGGTTTTCACAACCAGTTTACACAGTCTTTTTGGCCTTTTTGTGTGGGCAGTTCTCCCCAAGTATGTTCCTATCTGGAGAACGCAGGATTTGGAGATAATGTGTTAACAAATAATGCAGTCACCTGAAATGGGTATTGCAATGCAATTACATTTTGAAGGGTAAGTGGTGTGTATTAACAAACATCCTGTACAGTATGTTAAGCAGCATGTTTGATTCTGTATGAGGGGGTGAGCCACTTCCACAGCCAATATTCTGCCTCTAAACCCTGGGGGAGGGGCTGGATAGAGTGCCAAAAATGTCCCCCACCCACAGAAAAAGAAGTGGGCAGAAGTCCACTTCCAACTTTGAAAGATAGAGTTTTTTATGCTAAGCAGTGCTGATAGGGATGGGAACCTCCAACCTACTTAAAAATAATTTGCTGCTTCTGGAGACCATCCAGAATATTCTAGTTCACATGTTAGGGATGTTCATGTTAGTGTGTTCTTGAGAATTACAATAATTTGTTTTGCTTAATGTAATACTTCTTTGATGCTTGATCGAGTAAAAGTTGTGAGCAATTTACATTGCAAGTGTAATATGTAGAATATACAATAATATAAAGCCTTTTAAAATATTTTCAAAATACTTTCAGCAGCCAATACAACACAAAACAAACAAATCAGTGCTTGCAGCTTAGGTGTACTCCTAGACTCAGCCCTCGGCCTTGATTCTGGATTTCAAGGGCAGCCAAGAGTTTATTTGCTCAGTTAAAACTACTGTGGCAGCTACACCTGTTGTGATGAACGAATGAGTTCCAGAAGGGAAAAGCACGGTCCTGAACCAGACTGAAATGGCCGTGCAAGAAACACTGTTCCTTGTGAAGCCAGATCACAAGAAACACTGCTCCTTGTGAAGCCAGATCTGGTGACCGTAACATGTGCTTTGATTACATCTCATTCAGACTTCTGTAACCCCTTCTACATGGAGCTGCCTTTGGAAACTGTTTGGAAACTTTAGTGGGTCCAAAATGCTATTGTCAGAACGCTGACAGGGGCAGTTTCAGCCAGCATGTGACTTCCTTCTTGGAAAAGGTTCATTTTTTTTTTTTTTTTTTTTTGGTGTGTGGAGGCACAACTCAAAATTCTTGTTATGATCTACAACCTTTCAGATAGCTCTATACAGCTTAGGTCTGGGTTGTCTGAAAGATTGTACCTGCTGGAGTCTCAACATTCTCTTATTCCTGCTACCATCAAAGGTCCATGTGATGGAAAAGATTCTTTTCAGTGGCTACTCCCAGCCATGGGAGCTCAGACTGGCACCTTTCTGTCTTCTTTTGCTGGCAGAAAAGGGCTTTTCATTTCAAACAGACCTTTTATGACTATGTAATATAAGGGAGTCTTCTAGGGTATTTTTGTACTGTATTATTAAAAACTTTATTATGTATTTTCAAGATAATCTTGTCCCTTTAGATTTTTTTTTTAATGTGCAGATTGTTTACATGTGTTCTAACCTTTTCATTAACATGTTTTAGCTAATGTGGTTTTTAGCCTTAGTAAGCAGCCTCAAGGTGGGTGGAAGGCAGCATATAAACAAACTAATTACCTCTCTCACTAACTAAAATATCCCAGTGGCAAGGCTGTCCTCTGGCAGAAGCAGGCATAGTTGGTACACCAGCTGGAACTAGTAGTGGCTGCTATAAGCCGCAGAGGTCACATTGTTTTCAAATAACAGAGAGAGATCCAGCAGCACACTTACAATATGTATTATGATTATGAAGATCATGACTTAGAATAGTTCTCAAAACTTTAGGCAAGCTGCTGGGCAGATGCACAAATACGGAAGACCCTGTCCATAGTGCTGCAATTTAACCTGCTCTTGTTTGAAGAAAAAAGAGTGCGTGAAGCGACCTGCAGAACAGCAGCATTAGTTATTCTTGCTTGTATTCCTCCAGAAGATAAGATAGTCCTTAACTGTTCAGATCATCAGGAAGTTGTGTTTGTGTTTGAACAGATAAAAGGTTGTCAATGACTCTGTTAAAAGATTAGGGACTCTGGCGGCTAGAAGACTCAAACACGTTCAGGAATTCTGAGTTCACAGATGAAAGGACAAACTATTTGATATTGCTAGCCCTTGGGACATTTTTTATAGGCAAAGTAGTCTTTCTGCTATCCTTGTGAGAGTATGCAGGAATATACCTGAAGGTCACAGTTGAATTTGGCTGCTCTTTTTCACTCCAGCACATGAAAAACATTTAATTTTTCCCCCATTTTCGCCTTTGGGTTGCTGTTAAAGATAGAGCAAGATATGACTTTGACTTGAACTTGAAAGTTATCAAAATCGTTGTTCAGGTTTGTATTCCCTAAACATGTAGCCATTTTGAAGCCCTTTAGAAAGAACAACTGGCAAGAATCTTTTAATTTGCTCTTGGTTAGGGGAGTCTTCCCCCACCCCTGTTGACTGAATATGTAGCTGTTTAATAAGGTAACTTGCAGTCAAAAAATCTTGACTGTATTTTAGAATAATGGAATCTTTAAACAGAAGGATATATGCTCAAGTCCCATTGACATCAATAGAATACATAACTGACTTATGCCCATTCATTTTAATATGACAGGAACAAGATAACCTCCCTCTGGACTAGGACCTGTTTTGCCAAAGAGCAAATATTCACATCTTTTCTTTTCACTTACAGTATCAGACACAGCTTCAAAATAAAATTGTTAAATTTTAATGTAAAAATGTAAAATCTGTGTCAGTGTCAGAATTCAGCAATTTCTGGGGTTTGGGATGATGAATTGACATCTAAGTGGAGAAAAATGCTATTTCTTGTTTAAAGCAGAGTGTGTGCTCTCCACTTCTGGGAGGTGGTGGGGAACATGCTTCCACTTTCAACTGAGGGGGACAAGTCGGTTAATGGCTTATGTGTACATACACCTCTGTTACCACCGTGAACTGGCCTGGCCTTTGGTAACTTTAGATATCATTTTGATATCATAATTCTGCCCTGCTCTGCCACCAGCCAAGTGTTTGTGAGGCCACCGAACAAGCGCGAAGCTAGGCATGGCTATTATCCACTGAGTCACATTTGTTTATACCAAGGCAAGCTAGAAACTGCCAGGTCTGCTTTAGGGGAGCTCCTGAAACAAACACCTTCATTACAGATGTGTATTAAAGCAAAGAGACCTCTGCCCTGAGAGGGCACCCTGGCGAGCTAAGTGCTTAACTGCCAAGCTAGCCGCATCTACATACTGGCCATACTATTGTCAATTCGGTCCATAATTCAATCATGTAAATTCTGACCTTTCGGAGACATTGTCTCCAGTCCAAAACTCATTGTTTTCACCCAAGACCAGACTAGCCCACGGTCATTCCTTCCCCTATAAAAATCCCCAGTTCTGAGAGCTCTTTGGATCTCTCGCTGGAACGCCCGACTTGCGTTCAGACTGCTCTCTTGCCTTGCTACCTCTTCAGTCTGCGAGCTCCCCTCGGCCGCCGAGCTGAGCCCTCCCGCCCTCCATTGGATCCTTCAGGACTACGAGATTGGTGACGTACCACCCATCCCCCTAAAGCTCTATTTCCTGTTCCTAGTTAGCAGTGTGTTTTTCTTAATAATTGTTTAATAAATCTTATTGCTAGTTTGAACTGTCTGACTGCTCAATGACCCGAGGCTGTATACACAGGGTAAAAGATTCTCGCTAAGTTACCCTGCCTCTCGCTAGCCAAGAAAGTGCTCCAGCTAATTTCCCCATCTTGTTGTATTTGTTTTGGTTATCTGGATGTCCCTCATGGGACCCCGAAGTCATAGGGTAACACCTCTTTTTGGATGGGCTGCAAAGGGATATTCTGCTGTCCTTTGTGTGCCATCCAAAAATCTCTCTCCATCTTCCTCTTCTAAATTGCCTCCTCTTCTTTTCAGTATGAAGGAGCTGCAGTGTCCCCTCCTGGGCTTGGCAGTTAACAGATTGGGGGAAGGACAGACCACCCATGATTTAGGATCTTGGACAATGTGTGCAGCAAATTCAGTGGTGTCAGGGGCCTCTAGAGGTGAGGACAAAGGAATAAACACCAGGGGAAGAGGTTATGTGGTCTCTCTCTGTCTTTTAATTTTACTTGACTTTAAATTACTATTGTCAGTAAAATAACATGGGAGCAGAGGACAAAATACAAAGGAAACTATAAACAATGAATGTGTTAGCAACACATATCTACTCTATTTATATCTGCAGGTATCCAGGAAATGCTTAGGAAATCACTCAAGCAGTATCTGAATGGAGTGTTGGAGGTTTTGATGGTGATGTGTTGTGTTGTTTTGTTGATGTAATCAATAAAAGGAAACCATTTTTGTTCAAGAGAGTCTTGTGTAATGTATCCTTTTATTACCTTCTCATTGTGTGCCACCTGTCCCAGATCCTTTTCCACTATCTTTCAATGGAGAAATTACTCTTCTACCAATAGGAAGCAATTTTCAATCTAGCATTAATGAAAAAAAAAGGTTGATGAGGTCTTTGTGATGCAATTGCTTATGTTGTGGGTCATTTACTGGAAGTAGTGAAATGGTCGGACAAGGATCAATCATCTTCTTTGTAATAGCACTAATGGTTTTCAAAACTTCAGACCAGAATTGGGCTACTACAGGACAGGATAACCACATATGGAGGTCGATGCTTTTGAGCTACAGCCCCTCCAACAGTTGGAGATGTGGTTTGGGTGATCTGAGCCAACTGAACAGCTATAAATTTAAAGAATGCAACAGGAGTGCATTCTTTAAATTTAATCTAGTGAGATTTGTATGGAGGTTATGTCTAAATTTTCAGCTAATTCACATATGAAATCGGAGATGTGAAAGGGCAGTCATGTGCACTCTCTCAGCAATATGTTTTCTACTCAAGTCCAGTAGCTAGAGTGTTTTTTTTTTTAATTAAGGCAAATACTTCTCTTAATGATCCTGTTTACTTAGGATAAAGTTATATTTTATGCTACAGGTCTACTTTTGCTCATTCCTCATCAATATTTAATACCAAACATACTTACTTCCCTGGCAAAGTCAAATGTACTTACTTCCCCTATAAAGTCACTGGTAATGGTCATTACTATAGCAAATCACTTCCATGTTCTGAAAGAAAGGGAAAAAATGTTATGTGGATTCTTTTTTTTTTTTTTAAAAATCTTCTTTTCTTTTGTTTTCTCTTGCTTTTTCATCACAGATAATTGCAGCCAGCCAGGGATCACATTGTGAACAGATTTTGTTGATGATCAAGGGATATAACCAACCATCACTAGACATGCTTAATAACTCCAACACATTTTGTTGTCTGAGGCAGAGGATCAAGTGATACCCTCCACCTACCTAAGTCACAGTATCTAAAGTCAGTCAAGTTATTTTGCCAGATGTGGCACAAAACACTACAAGCTTAGCAAATAATTAGTCATGTGTTTCCCTTTGATAGAATCTCATATCTATTCTGCCCAATGGTAGGTCCAAGCCTTTTAAATGTTCTTTTAAACTCCCTGTTCACCTTTATCACTCTCTTTCCACTTCAAAGATAGCTGGCTCTGGTTGTTCCTTCTAGTGGAAGGACATTTGAACCACACTATCTACAACTGGTGACCATAAAGATCTTTCCCGCTGCCCTTTAAATCACCTAAAAGGAGAAAGGTGCCTTTGAAATAGAGTTGAGCAGAGCCAGAGCTGGGGCTAAGGAATTAGGAGACTAGTCCAAAAAAAAAAAAAAAGAGCTTCCATTAAAAAAAAAATCATATAGGATTTCCCATTGCATAGACAAATGATGTGAAAATCAAAGCTGTCTTTCTGAGATTTTTGTCCAGATGTAAAACTCCTCTCAGTACAATAAGCCACTAACAGGTAGTGTCAAGGAAGCTTTCAAAACATGAGAACTGCTCATCAAAAATACTTCCAGAACTGAGCATTGCTTGATTATAAAGAGTTCACCTCCTTTTGAATGGCGTTCTATGAACTGTTCCTTGTTGTCAGTACTGAAATTGGAGCATTTAGTAAAATTCCAGTGACTTCAGAGATGATCCTGTTGTGATACTGAGCTCTCAGACACCTGTTGATTTCTATTGTTCTCATATTTTCTCTATGGAGAGTCTTTGTGAAATTGTTTTGATTTGGGATTTCAATATTTTTGATAGGAGATATCTTTATCCTTTTTTTTCTAATGTTGGTCAGTGGTCTGGCCCTGAGTTGCCTATAGTATTTGTCTGTCAGACCAGCTTAATATTTTTATTTTCTCACATTTGTGAGGCTATGTGTAATTTTGTGGCTGCAATGTACAAACTGTTGTGTTCAGTTTTCTGAGGTGTGTAGCTCTTGGTGCAATTTCTGTGAATGATAAACGTAGCAGCACACTCCGATGTGATAAGCAGATTTTTATCATTCATTCAGACATTTCTTTTAGGCCTTCTCCTGTAACATGTCTCCCTTTTAGCCAGCTGTGCTTATGACTTGAGCTTGAGCTGAGTATGTTCTTTGATCATGACAAAAAAAAAAAGAAAAAAAAGATTCCTCTTTATCAACCAGATTATGGGCTTCTAGGAACTGAGGCTGAAACATCAGGGATAAGCAGGGATAAGGGCTCAAGACTGCTTTGTGCCTTGAACTGGTAAAATTAGAGATGTTGAGCAGAATTTAATTTTTGTTCAATGTCTGGCTCTTGTTAAAGAAGAGAACTTTTGGGAGTCATCTACAACCAGCTATGTACTTTTGCACTTTCAAACCACTTTGCAGCAATTGAAATAAGCCAAGAACAAAAGGGAAAGTAGGAGAAGGCAAGAGAAACTGAGACATTTTTAAAGCAGCTGAGAAAGAGGAAGAGTCGAGGATAACCGGGGTTGTCTCTGCAAAACAAGGACTGTTGGAAGGTATGGGACTAGTCCTAGGGAACAAAGCAAACCACAGAGTGGGAGACGTAGAGCTGAAAATTGGCAGGACAATAATAGGAAGAAGAGCAGAAAAGCAGGTAGCAAACTGGCTTTGAAGTTATTATGGAATTTGGGCCTTGTTATCATGGGTCCTTGACTGTGTCACCATATATATGAGTGCAGCAGCAAAAGATGTATTTTCCTACAGCACACACAGTTCTAATCCTGCCTATTTATAAATGTATTTTTTAAAAACTGTATTTGTTGTTTAACTGCCTTCCCACTATTAACTTCATTCTGTCAGTATGATGCAGTTAAGTGGATCTAGTTTCTGAAAATATTAAGTGAAATTTAATATTAGCTGTGAGATTTCTACTCCTGTGCAGGGTAGGTAATTAAGCATGCCAAATGAGTGGTGACAAAGACAAGGCATGTACAAATTGAGAAATGGTTTATTGAGAGTTCAGCATAATAGCTGGCACCGCTCGTAAGGTCAACTTTTGCATATCGTAGACAGATGAGCTGTACTGTTTGTCCCTCATGTTGTCGAGAATGAGTTGTTTAGCATTTAATGGAAATGTGGATGCTGCCAAGGAATAGAAGATACAATTGTCTGGAGCACTTACCAGAAACTCTGGCTGTAGTTAGATCTTCTTGTGGGTAGAAGACAAGAAGCTGAGAAACAAAGGGCTATTACGACTTCTTCCTTTAAAAGATTGAGGAAAATTTGTACCTAAGATATGCGAATTAATTTCTGGAAACTGAGGCCCCTACATAGCTTTAGCATATACCTTTATATTTAATGGGTTTGGAGTGGCCACAGAATCCTTTCTTTGAAAGGCTGATAGAAGACAGCATATTCTTTGAAGTAACCCACAGTTTAAACAGCTATCCCAACTAAGTCAATGTAAAGATAACAGACCAAGATGTCAGAGTCCTTGAAGCTGTGCCAAAATGCTCTGGACCTTAACCACAAACTGTATATGCAGGCATGCAAATCACCTGGTCACAATCTTCACTGGTAGGAATGGATCTATCTTCCTGCTCTCTTGTCTTATCTTCCTTTTTATTGAAGAGTCAAAAATCTTTTCTGTAAGAGTTCACAGTGCTCTTTTACAAAATTAAATATAATTGAGTTGAGATATACTGCAATATTGAAAAATTTAGCATGGACTTCACAAATGGATGTTCATTGTTGGTTACTGTATAGATCAGTGGTTCTTAGCCTTTTCTTTACTGGATACCACCTGTAAATATAATTTGTGGCCAGAGACCCTCCGAGACTTAACTCAAGATTTAAATATTCAATTTTTTAAAACATTCAAATATTTATTTATTAAAGGCTTCTAGAGATAGAATTTAAATCCCTTCTCAGACACTGGGTGACTTTGGGTAAGTCTTTCTTGTTGTTGCAGCTGTTGATATCGAGCAGCAGGACTTTGTGGATCCCCTGTGAGGGCTTTGTGGACCTACAGGGCTCCCCAGATCTCAGGGTCAGAACCACTGGTCTAGATCAGGGGACAGGAAACAGCAACCTCAGGTCGTGGACAATGAAAGGAATTCATTTGGTTGTTTATTTTTGTATCCCATACTTCTACTGAACATGGTACTTAAAAGACTAACAATAACACATTGAGGTAAAAATAAATAATGCTAAAACATAAACAATTTAAAAAGAAAATAATCATATAATATACCCTAGTCTACAGTAGGATGGTATTCTTAATTTTGGATTGGACTCATATTGTCACAACATTGATTGCAGTTAATTTTTACTGCCACAGGATATCTTGTTTTCCCAAGACACAATCCATTCATTCCATTTATATCATACCTTTCTGCCTAAAACCAGGGCTAAAAACAGCTCATAATTTGAAACATAAATAATATTGTTGAAAACATATCAAAGATTACCATCTATCAGGAAGACTAAAAAGACTAATTTAGAATATGCATTAAAACATAAAATAAAAAGCAGTTTGTTTGTTTGTTTTAAAAATGCTAAATCTTATTAAAAGCCTATGTGATATTCTCTGGAGAAGGGCAAGAAGTGTCCTTACAACCCATAATATTTGGAGAAAAGTTTTGTATTTAGATGTTGTTTGTTTCCTAAACACGTTTCTCTTTTCTCTCACCTCCACAAATCTATTCTATTATCTTGATGTTTTTCTTCAGAAACATCAACTGGAATTCAGAAACTTTCTATGGGACAGTAATAGGACTACTTAGCCTTTAAAACCCGCAGCTTGTGATTTGAATTTCCGTCAGTATGACAACTTGTCCTATCTAATGCTGACAGTGTACGAGAGATAGTCAGTTTTCAAAAGTTCAAACTGTTTCTCCCAGAGTGTGCTTGAGAGAAGTTGCTTCTACAGGCAGAACAGAACGTTGTCAGAGCCAAATGTCACTTAATGCTGGGAAAATGCTGCTAGAAGTTAACTGAAGTGCTCATTTCCTGAGGTGCTTATACTAGGGAAATAAATCATGTTATATCCACTTGTTAAAAAAAAAAAATCAAAAATTTTATCCCTGCTTCGCTAGATTACAGAAGTTTTTGTACCCTTTTCAAGCTTTTTAACATTTTAGGACTTTGTTTTACAAAAATTTCATTCATTTTTTGGGGGTGATATATGGTGTTTTCTCCACAAAAAATACTGTCTTTGTTCAAATAAAATTTATGCAAAATGTCCTAGAATGGGAACAAGCTGTCAGCAATTGACCCTTTTTCAACAGGCTGTCCTGATGTGTCAAAATATCCTTTCTTACAGAAGATTTGTGAGTTTGCTGCTGTGTGCCCTCAAGTCATTTCTGACTTATGGCAACTTAATTATGAGGTTTTCTGAGGCTGAGAGTGTGTGTGTATCACCCAAGGTCACCCAGTGACCATGGCCAAGTGGGAAACCGAAACCTGGTCCCCATGGAGGCAGTCTAATGCTCAAATCACTATAGCACTTGAAGACACACAGCAACAACAAAGAAGAATAGGAGTTATAGGCCAAAAGCATCTACAGCACTACTGTTGCCTACCCTTGCTGTAGAACTATCAATGTCAGCATATTTGTGGAAAAGACCTTTTTATTCTACCCATTCATATAAGTAGAACAAAAAAAAAATCATTGTATTGCTTTCTTGAAATATGCTGACATTAGCCATTTCCGCACTATAGCACTATGATTCCACTTTCAACATCCTATGGAATCCTGGGGTTTGCAGTTTCAGGAGGGGCTGCAAACCCCAGGATTCCACAGGATGTTGAAAGTGGAATCATAGTGCTATAACAGTCTAGTGTGGAAATGGCCATTGATAGCTCTATAGCAGAAGTGGACAGGTTGTTTCTGACTTATAGTGACCCGAAGGTGAACCTGTCATGATGTTTTCTTGGCAAGATTTTCTCAGAGGGTTTGCTTTTACCTTCCTTTGAAGCTGAGAGAATATGTGTTGCTCAAGGTCACTCAGTGGGTTTCCAAGGCTCAGTGGGGATTTGAACCCTGTCTCCAGACTTGTAGTCCAGAACTCAAACCACTATCCCATGCTGGATCTCTACGGTTAGTAAATGGTGTGGGATTGTGGAATTTCTGATCCACAATAATTTGGGTGGCAACTTACAATGTATATTTCTTTTTTTCCTATAGAAGAAAGCCACTTAATTCTATTCTAACTGAAATACACACCAGATATTGAGAATTTATTTGGATGGCCTTGTTATAGACATGAACTATGATTTATAGTGATTTATCTGCTAGCTCTCTTCCCCTCCCCCCTTCCCCCCACCCACTGAAGTAAACAATAGTTTCAGAAAAGAGGTTTTCCTTACTCTTGTCCCAATAATTATCATTCTCTCTCACTCCTCTTGGTCGTTAGATTACAGGTGGAGAATATGTGACCTGCCAGGTGATATGAAAGCACAATTTCCATTGGGTGGAAATTGAGGGAGTTACAGTCCAATAATAACTAGAACAGGGTGGACAAAATACAACCTTAGGACTACATGTGGCACCTGCCAAGATTGTTTCTCTGACCCTTGACTTCTCCAGACTCACCAGAGTATTATTTCTGACCCCAGAAGTGTGTTGGTGGTTCTAGAAGCCTCTAGTAACACCAGTTCATCCTTTAAATAGTTTGCAACATCTGTTTTTAAAGCACAAACTGGACTTCTATAAATTTCTAGATTTTTCCCCATTTTCTCCCATTTTTGGCAGTCCATGTGACCCTTGGAGGGTCCCAGGGCAGATAACTGACCACCAGATCCACCTCATCCTGATCTAGAAGACCACACACTTCCCATCTCCAGATCACCATATTGAACCGGAATTGGTAAGATCTGGCTTGAAATTACTGCTCATTGATGAAAGGTGGTTTTACACGTTACTAACTCTCAGGATAACCTACCTTAAGAGGGCTGTTGTAAGAATAAAGGACCAATTCTGCTGACTTGAGCTCTGCAGCAGAGAGAGACATGTGAGTGAAATGTAATGAAATAAATGAAGTAGATACAAAGTCCATTTGACAACATACCTGATTTGGTGGTTATTCTGTAAGAGGAATGTACCTCTTTAGGGTTCCATCCAGCTTGAAATAAAAGTCTCATTGTCATGTTCAGGCATTATAGATGGGTCTCTTCTTGAGGCCCTAGAGAGCCTCTGGCTGTTAGAACAGATGAAGATATTCTGAGGCCATAAGCTATATCAAGTTTAAAAGACTCTTAGCTTTACCTTGAGTACGTGAACTGTATAAAAGTTTGACATTTGTTATTTTGCTTTGTATTTTCAAGCTTTTTGTTTTGATAAACTGTACCTTATTTTGCTTATGTGTAAATTCAGCATTGGCCAATAATGTTGGAATGTCAGACAAGAGACCAGGCTCGAATTGCTTTTCCAATTGTGCCAGTTAGGTGGAGCTTGGAATGTTACTTTTAACTTTTAAAAAGTTAAAGTTAAAATGTTACTTTTAAAAAGAAACTAATTACTTTACTCATTACTCTGATCAATCAACAGGCCCTTTCTTGTTACTGTTATTGCAATCCAGAAAGATAGCTCAAGGATTTACTCATTACTTACAAATTAACTCTTATTGTGCCTTTAAGAAACACAGAAATATGCTCTCTGGCTCAGCCAAATGGCCAGGCAAGATGTTGCACTCTGGAAATTTTGAGGAAAAAAATATCAGAAGACATTGCACAGCAATCCTTCCCTAGAACTTCCTTCTCACTCAGGCCATTTCCACATGATGAGGCTGTGCCACTTCTGGGACAGGATGGCAGCAGTCAGCAGGTCGTGCTTCTGAATGATGTCATTGCTGGCCCGTTGCCATGTGGTCACCAAGTGTAGTGCTCATGCAGTTTTTGCAAAATGGAAAAAATCCATTTTGCAGCTGTGGTTGCACAGTGCTCCTGTCCCTCCTGGTTGTGTGGAAGCCACAGAAGCACAATGGTTGTGCTTCCTTCTGTAGAGCAAAAATGAAAAGTGCTCGGCTATGCTGTGGAAGGAAGAGGTGGCACCATCATGCTCCCTTCTGCATGGAGCGATCAGGTGTAGGGGCAAGCATTGCTGATGCTCTCCCTTCTGGATCTGGGATTGCAGCACGATGATGTGGAAGAGTGTTGTTGTGCTGAAATGGCCTTAGATGCCTAGAATTAAAGTCTACCCAATGCAATAGAACAGGACATGGAATAGGACTTCGTTTGGCATAGAGTGCCTAAAATCCCTCACACCCGTCTTTGGTTTTGCACACAGTCCCCCCTCCTTGCCCATTTATCTTTCTTCCAACCACCTGCATTAGTCTCATGCTTGAGCCTGCCTCCAACATTCAGGAAAGCAGTCTCACTTGTTTAGGACTGTCCCTTTTCTTACTTTCCTAAAAGGCTCAAAAGCAGTATAAAAAGTTGAAAAATCCAGTGATTAGAATTCAAACAGTGACTGAGTTTCACAGAGGGTTTTTGTGCTAAACAGCAGCGCGCATATATATATATATATATATATATATATATATATATATATGGGGTTCCTTTGAGGAAGTTAACTGTGAGTGCATCCAGACAGATTAAAAAGACCAGAAAGTCTCAGATTTTGTTCCAGTTTTTTCTGGTTCTATTTTGGAGATCCATATAATTTTGTTTATCCCGGAATATTTTCTGTCAGTTTGTGGTATGATCAGAGATATTTTTAGACCAGCTTACCAGATTAGTTTATTTTAATCCTGTTTGAAATTGGAAATAACAGGAACAAAATCTGAGACTTTTCAATCAGTCTAGATGTATGCTATGAAGTTATGTGACAAATTGCTTTTGATGATTCACTCTATTTCCAAAGCAGTCTGCTGTGCTCTATGGTAAGCCGCCATTTGAAAAGGGATGGGGGTGATAAAGCACCATCAGGATGGACCTAATTTCATGGTTCTTTGGGTCCTAGAAGGCTGATATCAATGACTCAAATAATTAAACTCTTTTTTTTTTTTTGAATTAAAATAGTTACGGTCAATTTCCTAGAAGCTTCTGCTTCTAAAACCAATGCATGACTGTTTATTGCAAGAGAAATTAATACTCCATAAACAGTATATTTGAGATAGCTGAACTCAGACAAGTGGAATCTTTTGTATGAAAGTTTTGTGTACTTAGTACATGAGAATACAATAAAGTACAAAATCTACAAAAGAGTGATATCTTTATTGGCTGACCAGAATACAAAATATACATAATGCAAGCTTTTGACATTCCACTGGCTTCTTCATCATTTATTTTTTTTAGGTGCTGTATAGGTAAAACTTACCAATTGTAGTCCAAATGTTCTACCTTTATAGGAGGTAGAAATATCCTCAGTTCCCACGTGGTCAAGGAAGAGAGTGGTCTCTGTCTGCATTGAGATGGACTGAACTACAACAGAAAAAACCTCTCATACAAAATGTAGGCCCATGGCTATAATATAGTCACTTTTCTTCTCCTGTGTGATTTTTTTTAACATCTTTTACCTGGAGAAGCCAGTGGAGCTTCAAAAGCTTGCATTGTGTACTTTAGGCAGTCTGGTTGGTCAATAAAGATATCACTCTTTTTGTGGATTTTGGATTTGTGGTATTTGCTTCATGGCCAACATAACTATCCCTGAGTACATGAGTACGTCCCAGACTCCTCTGTTGAATTTTAGAGGCATATGTGAAATAGGACTGGGCCCGGAATACCTCATCAGCAATTCTCTACATGTTTCAGACAACTTTGCTGTATAAAATAACTCTTGTTCTACTATATCAGCAAATCCTCTTCCAATTTTACGGCATCTATTATTCAGTAGAAAACATTGTCACAGCGTTCACACAGCATTATAAAAATGGTAACAGGGAGATGCTAATACTAAATGACTGAATCATACAGGGTAGCTGTCCCTTTCAGGCCCCAAACATAATAGATAGGACAAAAGTGAAGAAGTGCTGCAACAGTAAATCTATTTCTATGATAAATTGAGTCTCCACTGGATGCCACTGTTGGCCCACAAAGTCTTGTAGTGAATACAAGTTTCTATGGCAGTAGAAATGTTTCTCCTAAAAAATAGTTGATATTTTCTTGACTCAAAAGTCCTGCAGGGAAAATGTCTGATTGTGATAGAAAGCACTTCAAAAGGTGAACATTTATTCTTTTAACTAACCTCACATACGAATAGCATTCATGCCCCAACTTTTTTTAAAAAAAGCTTTGCTTAGCTCTAATAGTTTTAGATGGCAGGGAGCACATCTTATTTTAATAATCTAATAATCACTACAGGGATGTGTGAGTGAGTGTGTGTGGGTGAGTGCATTTCTAAGGGAAATAAAGTAATAAAATGGAAGTGGTTTCACACTATTCTTTGTTTCTGACAAATATCATATTTCCTTTAGGCATTTGGTATTTGCACTCCCAACTATTTGTATTTGTTTGTAGAACTGCATTTCTTAATTGGGTGAGCTATGGCTGGTTTGATGGTCCTGTGGGAAATGCAACATACTTATTTCAGAAAAGCTTTTCAGCTGGCTATCAACACTGAAAAAAAAATTTTTTTTTTAAATGAATAGAAATTGATAATACAAGACATAGATTTTCCAGCATGCTCAGATAAAGTTGCATGAGTATACTTGGGCTCAAAACAGAATCCAGATCTCTCCCTTTTTCTCATCTCATTTGTCTGGATCAATAAATTTCCTGCCCCACCCTAATCTTCCATATTTTGGCCATCTGTCTCTTCCCAGAATTACTGTTTGGGCCCACCACAGGGAGAAGGGAAGGAATACATGCATCCCCTTTTGTGTGTGCAGTTAGCATTGGAATGTGTGGATCATGTACATTTTTTTAAAGATACATTTCAAGCAATCTAGCTAATTTTGGGGAATTGACCTAAATCCACTAAGATGCTTCCATCAGGATTTTTACTCCTTCCCTTTGCCCAGTGGCTTTCTTAATTATTCCAAGGGTGACTGGGGGCTTGCAGTGGGAAGGACATTGGATCCTCTATTTAGCTGGAATCTCATCTTGCACAATCAGAATCCTAGTGTTGGATACAGCCAAGGTTAGCATTGATCAATACAAGCTACCTCATTCCTGATTTTTTTTTAAAGTGAAAGTTATTCTTTGTTTCAGCAGAGCTGGCCTTTCTTCCTGGAGTCCCCAGCCACCTCAGTTCAATGGTTAATTGTTTTTTACAATCCTATATTACCCACCCTAGATATTAGACACCTTAAATATGAAGGCATAGGCCAGATCAAATCCAAGTAATTATCTTAACTCAGTTTTCAACTTCAGGAGAGGATATTACCTTTTGCTACACCAAATCATAAGCACAGCAAGAGTCCAAATTGATCTAAGATTTGACTGAAGTTGTTCAGGGCAAAGACTGGCCCTGCAATGAACTTGCTTCAAGCAGTAGCCTGCTTCAGGTAGAATGGGGGTAGAAATTATATGGCCTGTGGGCCACACAAATCTTGTGGGACGGAACATATGTAGCCCTTGGACCCTACCAGCTCTTGAAACACCAACTCTCCACATTTTTGGACCAAAAACATTTTTGACAAAATGATTCACAGGCATTTTTAGAAAATGCTATTTAAGCTGATCTTCAGCAAAAAAATAGCCCTCCATAATTTTTGGTTCGCTGAACATCACTTTTGCATCTGAAAAAAATGGCGGTGAAGACTGTTGAAGGTTGGGAGAACCCCAGTCGGGTAGGGACGGGGGGTGGAGGGGCAGTTTGCCCTGGACAGCAATGTTTTTGGGACATCCCAGCCCATAGCAATGCCCCTGCATGCCCTGGCCCCACCTCCATGCACTGCAGCCCCACCCCCACACACAGTGGGGCCGTGACACTTGCTCCATAGCCCCCCTTCCCACCCACCCCTTCACACACTCCAGGATCCACCATTTAAGAACCCCAAAGTGACTCTCTGACATTTTGATAGACCTATGGAATGTAATTTAAGACATGACAAAATGAAATGTGACAAATATTGAAATAATAGATAGGCAAAAATGTTAAAAGGACATGACCATGTAGATGGTGGGTTTTAAGTATCATGGGAAAACATAAGCTGAGATAACAGCTGAGTCCGCCCCTTACAAGAAAATGCTGTAAAGATTAGTTCTTTGGCACAGTCAGTATTTGTTTCTGTTCCTTCAACCTGGCATTCATTAAGACTTTATTTACTTTTTCACTTATAGCTGTAAAGAAAGATGATAAATATGATACTTGGCAGTAAAAGGACACCTGGAGAGAAAGAGAGACTGTTTTCAATTTGGTTAGCTGCCTTGCCTCATCTCACTCAGATGTTTTCATCCAAAAATACTTTTCTTTCAAAACAAAACACTTTCAGCCCAGTCCTCAAAGCCGAAATCCAAAAGTCCCTCTGCACATGGAAGAGTGGACTACTGGTGCATTCATCACCTGGATATCTTGTTACAGGTGTCCTCGGGAGCCTTTTCAGGGTGAAACAAGGCTGAGAAGCAATGACTGAGCCCTGTCTCAGACCTCATCTGCAGCATCATAAATGGTGGAGATAAAGCAGTATGCCACATGGTTCTGAGGAAGGCAATCATCAATTGAACCGGAGAGTGAGATGAATTATGTTGTCACCAATCCTGCAGATCTAGTACCTGTAGAAGATCTCTAGCTCCTTTATCAATAGACAGAAGGACTGGACGAAAATCAAAGGTAAGTCTTGGCTACAAATCTAAGTCTTGGCTACAAATCTAGGGAAGGGTGAAACTATGAATTTTAGTTCCTCATTTTCCCAACCCTAATGCTATATCAGTCTGCTCATTCAAAAGGCAAGGTAAGGGAAGAAAAATTGTAGCCAAAAATTCATATCCTTTTTTTTTACACATTTCTGCTAAACAATTTACATGAATAGAAGTATTTCATGTTCTTGTCACACATGTATTTTATCATTGCATACTACTGTCACAAATACATGCATGCACATATATGTATTTTTTCACCCATTTCCCCTAATGTGTTCATTTGGCATGGATGCTTTGGTTGCAGATGTGTATCCCAAAATTCAGAAATGTGTGGATCTGAACGGATAGCTGTGTTCCACTTTGTGTATTGGTTCTGGATACTTAGATTAGTTAGGTCTGCATTAACATATGAACCAAATAAATTATCCATATACAATAGAGCTGTTTAAAGAACAAATTTCATAAGGATCTGTGGTATCTGGAGAAGATCTATGTTTGCTATCATGGCCTATATATCAGGAGCCTAACTGTCTATGCCTACTAAACCAAGACCCTGGCTGCAGTAGCACAACTGTTTGTGTCTCTAAGAAGTAATCTTTATGTAAATGAAGTGTTGATCTTCTTTCCTTCTCCTTCTCTGTAATGTACTAGTGCGAAGGAACAAGTGCATTTCTCTCTACTATATACACAATGTACCACATCTTTTTTTCTGAGAGGCAGTTTGGGGAACAATGAAGGTGAGAAATGTTCTACTTTTTTTTTCTTTTTGAAGAGTATGGAGGACAAATGTTTTGCATGCATAGATCAATATATCTGTATCAGAACTGTAGATCTTTCCTGATGTTGAAATGTTTGCATTTCAAAAAGGAGATGGGAAATAGAAACACAGCATGACTATTGTATAAGTAAAGGGCACAGAGAAAGACACTAATGGTGGAGTACTTAGGTTGTTAGGTGGTTCAAGGATCCAACATGCATTGGATGCTCCAAACTGAGTGGCCTTGGTGCCAGTCCTCCTTGGCTGAAGATATTACTGATGAATGCTATGGTCAGCTAACAGAAAGACAACAGCCATTTAGGGCTTGGTTCTGAATGAGCACGTTGATGATCTTGTATCACACAGACCACCTTGACCTTGAAGACTCAGGTTTGGAATTTGTGTGTATTTCTGGATTTAGCCTTGCACCAAATTTTGGACATGGAGTAGGATGCTTTTGCACAGACCAAGGATCATGTCCCAGCTGTGCCTATTCTAGGAGATGTCAGA
This sequence comes from Iguana delicatissima, assembly GCA_948472985.1. Taxonomy (NCBI): domain Eukaryota; kingdom Metazoa; phylum Chordata; class Lepidosauria; order Squamata; family Iguanidae; genus Iguana; species Iguana delicatissima. The sequence goes on from CAOKZL010002858.1 coordinate 20,977, forward strand.
CATAATCACAATGACACAAACTTTAGTTACATATTAATTATATTATTGTAATGCGCTCATTATGAAACTATCTTTGATGTGGTGAGACTGCTTACACAGAGTCACATAGGCTCTACTAGTATGACAGCTTCACTGGCTACTGGTCTGTTTCCGAGCACAAATAAAAATGTTGGTCATCCCATTCTACAAAGCCATACAGTATACTAACTGGGATCATAGAACCATAGAGCTGGAAGAGACCACAAGGGCTATTGAATCCAACTCCCTGCCATGCAGGAATACACAATGAAAGCATTCCTAACAGATGGCATCGAGCTGTTACCCCCATTAGCAGACCCCATCCCTGGGGGATATAAAATTAATATCAAAAATATATCAGCTATGCCAGAGAAGTTGCCCGGTGGATGCATAGACAAATAGGTCAAGCAACCAGACATAGGTCAAGGCCAGGAAAATCTCCCGTCACATTTCCCAAGGAGACCTCAGGCAAGGCACATCCACACAAACAAAGGGTCTTCGGCCACAAAGCCAAGTTGAGGGGAATACCGAGTTTTCTCCTGTTGAGCTTGCACCAGTAAATCCTACGAGGGCAAGGTCGATTTACATGAAACTATCACGCAAGCCATCAAGTTGCTATTGTGTGGTATTTTCCTTCTGTTTCAACTATTCTTCTTTATGGGAAAGGGTCTGCCCCTGAGGTACATTCTGCCCTATAAGTAGTTCCCCTTTTTGAGACCCTTCTTCAAAGAACTCCCCTGCTACACTAGCAGACCGGCACTCTGTTAATCAAGTGCTCCCCTCAGCCGCCTCTTTTCGCTGAACTCCTTCTTTCTCGCCAATTCCCGGATCAAAGACTTCTGGATAGGTGCAATATTAACCGCCCTTAGACCCTGTCCACCTTATCTCCTATCTCTTTCCTTTCTCCATAGTCCTTGTGTGCATGAGTGAGTGACTGCGTTTGTGCATGGAAACATATTTGCTAATAAACTTCATTATTGACATGATTGGCTGGCTTTTGCTTGGTCTAACCCCATAAAAATTGGGTTGAAAGTCTTGCAGGCCTACCCTGCCCCTCGTTCTGCCAAAGCCAGTGCTCCGCTATTACCCCAGTCTTTGAAGTTTTGGAGAAAATCAAGGTGTCCCCCAAGAGACCCCCAGAAATCAGGGTAACACAGCCTCTGTTCAAAAACCTCTAAAGAAGGAGATGCCACCATATTTCAAGACAGCATATTCCACTGCCAAACTGCTTTTACCACCAGGAAGTTCTTCCTAATGTTTTAGATGGAATATCTTTTCCTGAAGTTTGGAGCCATTGCTCCATGTCCTAGGCCCTTTTTGCACCCTACCTTTTCACGCTGCTGGGTTGGGGTTTTTGTGCGAGAAGGCTTGGAAGGAACACTGCTGCGTCCCTGCTGCTTCTGCTCCTTCCTCCTTCCTCCTCGCGCAAGCACCCCACCTCTTCCATTCGCAGTGCAACCTGGGACCTCCCAGGCTGCACTGAGAGGATGCACAACTGGCCTGGCTCCCAAGGCACTGCATGCCAGGTAAGTGCGTGCAGGGCCCCAGAGTGATGCGTGACCACACAAAATTTTCAGCTTTGAGCCGAAAATGAAAAGGTGCATGCGCGGTCTGCGTCAGGCCCTTGAGCGTTGCAAAAATGTGAGTGCGGCATGCAGACCGCTCCTCACATTTACATGATGCTCAAGGGGCCCTTTCGCTTCAAAAATGCCATGCGAAAAGGGTCCTGGTCTCTGGAACAGCAGAAAACAAGCTTGCTCCATCTTCCATATGACATGCCTTCAGATATTTAAACATAGCTATCATGTCAAATCTTAACCTTCTCTTCTCCAGGCTAAACAGCTCCCTAAGCCTCTTGTCATAGAACACAGTTTCCAGGCCATTTATCATTTGGTCGCTCTCCTTTGGACATGTTCTAGCTTGTTGATATCCTTCCTGAACTGTGGTGCTCAGAACTGGACACAGTATTCCAGGTGGGGTCTGACTAAAGTAGAATAGAGTGGTAGTATTACTACCCTTGACCTAAACACCATATACTTGAGTATATCACAGACCATGTGATATCTTCAGAACTTGTCTGGGATTCAAGTCCTACTGTCACTGAAGGCCTTCTTAGTAAGAATGGAAGAGAAGTCATTGTTGGTGGCTGCTGTCAGACTGTGGGCATTCACAGTTTGGGAGAAGCCCAGACACAAGGAGACATAGGTTGACTTTCTTGCTAATGCTTTTCTTTGATGGGCAAAGGTATTTATTAAAGCAAGCCTTTCTCACATAAGCTGGTCTGCTGCTGCTGCTGCTGCTAAGACTTTAATTGGTTCGATGCTACTTGGTTCTTTTATTGAGTGTTTTTGTGTTTTTTTATTGATCTGTTTTTATGTTATGCTTTAATTAATAATTTGATTTAAAACTATTTTATTATTGTAAGCCACCTTAAGTGCTTTTTTGTTGTTGTTAATAGGTGGATTGATTTATACTCAATCAACCCCAAGCAATAAATACTTTGGAAACTATGCCAGGACCACCTCATAAACTGCCAGGATTCCTCCCATGCGAGCCCAGTTCTTCTGTCTAGCTTTTGCATTCTTAGATCTCCTCTAGTTATCAGCACAGCTGCAGCTTCTTCAGTGGTGGTTCCTAGTCTGGTAAAAGAATGTTAGTTCTGTACCTAAAGCAAGCCACATGACCCAAGTTTAGTGATGGAGCTAGCAGGTGATATCCAGCCTCTCTGGTAAGGGTGCTAAGTCTCAGGCCCCTACCCTAGACCTCAGCATGAGATCTCAGCGTGAGAATGCTGCCTTGAAAAGATTTTTTTTTTCCTGAGTGCTGCTGGTCCCCATTGCTGTAAACTTTCAAAGAGACCACCTAGTCACTTTTCTTCTTCCTCCTCCTCTCTCAAAGTTTCTCAGATCATGACCTTTATTGAGGCTCGGTAGGAATGACCAGTCAGGGAAAAAGCTGAAGTTTCCTCAGTATTTCCTGTTTCAGGAGTAACTGAACCTGGTACTATAAGATTCCTGTTCCCACCATCCTCATGCTACCCTAAATTGTTGAAACCATTGCACAATTTCCTTTCTTGGTCTGAGAAATATGTAGGTTGCTCTATGTTAGAAAAAGGCATGTTATATATAGAACTTTGTTGTTTTACTCAAGCTGAATAATTCCATTATTCTTTCCCTGTCTGTTGAGAAGACTGGGGTTTCTTTTCTTGTCCAGCCAAAACGTGCGTCAAGAAGCAGCTTAATTCTCTGGTGAGAGAAATAGGCAAAGATGGCTGGAAAAGTCATGCTTCTTTATGCTGCTTATGCAGACAGCTTACATAAAAACAATCTAACTGCATCAAGCTGTACTTTCTTTACTTTTGCAGCTGAATTCATTTCCCTTGGACTAAAGAAGAGAGAATGGGCAAAATTAAAACAAAGGGTTGCTGACTTCTCAGAAGGGAAATGAAGATAAAGATATGTTACGCTGACTCTTAGCATTTCAACATTGTAAGTCCCATCAAACTTGCTAACTGTCAAAGACGTGAAAGATAACCAGAGGAAAATGCAGAGTGTGATTTTCCTTGTTGCTAGCTCTCTCTTAAGCTTAATGGGACCACTGTTAACCCCCTCCATGGGAGTAAACAAGTCCTCCTGCTTTGTTTCTCCAGTTATCTTGGATATATTTGTAAAGTACATCAAGGATGTGCTACCTGGATTCTCCACATTTTAACATCTCAGTGAATCCCATCCACCTCAATAAATCCTTTAGATTTCATTAGAAGGTGGGCTGGTTTCCTTTCTCTTAGCCAGAAATTCTTGAAACCATGAGGGATGTGTTCATAAACCTTCAAAGAGTTGTGCAAGATAACACAGGCCTTTAAGTCAGCAGGACTGTGTAGTCCTGGTGTATTAAGGCAATCATATTTGCTTCTTACTTCCTTCTGACACATTTTTCCTCTATTTAAGAGACAAAATTAAACTAAAATACATAGAATGACAAATATGCCAAAGGACTGTTGCTTCTTATTTCCTTCTGACACATTTTTCTTTTATTTAAGAGACAAAATTAAACTAAGATACATAGAATGACAAATATGCCAAAAAAAAAAAATCCACATGAACCACGATTTCATCTCCATTAAGAATGAAAAATTTGTATGATGGAAAATGACCCAGAACAGGTGCTTGCGAGATAGCCATACACACCTGGAGCAAACATCAGAGTGTAGTTTCTGTGGAGGTTTGTTGAGTGGTGAGTTTGTTATGCCTGACTATTTGAAAAATTGGCAATCTGGATTATTTTCTGGACTACAGATGTTTTCCCTAGAATGGCCAGCCACTTCCTTGGTTTATTTGGGGATTTTGTTGGACTTGGTGAGGGAAATGTCTTGTTTGCTGCTGGACAAGCTTGTCACCATCAGACAACATTTGAGGAGCAGGAGGGCAGTGGGCAGGTTTTATGAATTTTGCAGGTGAGTAGGGTACAATGATAGATCACCAGTTATGGAGAAGCAATTACTACATCTCCTTTCACATTTAAAGGATCTAGGCATGGCCCTGCACTCCATGTCAGTCCACCTGGCAGGAATCTCCTCATTTCATAAAGCTAAGGGGTTTCCATACCCATATGCCTCTCTTCTAGTCAGGGGAATGGAAGAGGTTGTGGCCTGGGGGTAGGGACAGTAGGAAGCCCATTGCATTTCAGCTACTAAGCGATCTAGTCGGCCAACTTCCCACTATATGTCACTCCACATTTGAGATATCTCTTTTCAAGGTGGCATTCATGGTTGCAGTTTTTTTTTCTGGAGCATTCAGGTTAGGGGAGCTGGTTGTGGGTTCCCAGCGGGATGTATCAGGCAGGACACTCAGAGTGCAGGACATCTCCTTCTGTGGGGCATCAGTGACTGTCCTTGTTAGGCACTCAAAATGGGGCCAACTGGGCAAAGGAGCAGTAGTCCAGCTCCAATCTCTGCAAGGGGAGGATTTGTGCCTGGTAAAGGTCTTTCACAGTTTTATATGTAGGTGCCCGGGGGCTGGCCGGCCCCCTGTTCATTCACAAAGATCACTCTGCACTTTCTAGATTTCAGTCTGTAGCCATATTGTGGGCTGCTTTCTCATGACTTGGACTACCTGTGGCTGAGTTTGGGAGCTACTCTTTCTGTATTGGGGCTGCAACTGAGGTGGCAGAGTGCGATCTATCTATGGGTACCATCAAGAGAATTGGGAGATGGAATTTGGAGACATACAAGGGGTACATTAGGCCAGGTTTAGGTCTTAAATAATGGTGACATGAGCAATTCTTTTTAGGACTGATAGGGTAGAAAGTGGGGACAGAGTGATTGTCATATGTCACAAGCAAGAAACAACAGCATCTGGAAGAAGGACAGCTGAGACACTTAGCAAGGAATGTAAACAGGAGGGCGGAAGGTCCGGACAACAGTGGAAGACTAGACTGGGGCAAAAAGACAAGTTTGGAGGACTTGGGGGAGGCTGTCATGTGGACTGCAGTTTATTGGAATGTGGACTCCATTTCCTACATCGGACTCTGGGTTATTGACAAGGTGGCATTAGCTGCAGATACATTGGGATTGGTAGCAGATGGGCTGTATTTCTGTGCCCACTTTTTGGTGGTTGCATGGGTTTTGGATCTGGGACTGGAGGTACCAAGGACCACCTGGCAAGGGTGATATGGAGGTACCAATTGATCACAGGGGGTGTATGATGGTGGCTGACTTGGGAGGACTCCGGCATGCACTCCCTGGTGGCAAGAGGATAGGTATGGGCTGTTCCCTCCTGTCATTCATAGGATTCTAGCTTCGTGGAGACTTGGTGGAGACTTGGCCTCATTGGTCAACACACAGATTGATCTATGCCTAGATGCTTACCCATGCATGTGCCAACCCACTACATATCTGTAGCCAATAAAAGTTGTGACTTTTTTCCTTCCAGACTTGTGGCTTGTGTCTTTTATTTCTTCTAAACTTTTGGCTTGTGTTTGTCGCCCCTGATCATGCAATACATTCAACCCCCTGATATATTATAGTGGGACAGCAAAACTTTTCTGACCTGATATTCATATCAGGAGGCCACACATGCATTTGATGTCCAAATTCACATACTTATAGCCTTATAAGCACATTTGGTATGACACACTTCTCAGCAGAAAAGGGTAGAGAGGTTTAAACTCCATGAGGTGAGATATTGCTAGTTCTGGTGACCTCAAAAACAGCACCAAAAGGCTGCTCATACTTCCAAGGCCACATGCTGTTCATTCCCAATGAAAATCTGAAGAAACAGAGGCCCTATAATAAAATGGCAAGTGCATCACTTCCATGATGTAATAAACAGCCCTTGGAAATTCAAGAGCATATGTAATCCTTGCATGTGTGCTCTCTCTGCTAATAAATGATGTCTGAAATTAGAATGAAATTGCTCAAGTTCAAACAGTGCTGCTTAACAGGCTCATAGATCCAGTCTGCTTTTCACAATTTTGGATATATACTCAGCTTGATGGGCTGGGCCATGATAACTTCTCTTTTATTACCTGGGATACTTCTGGCTCTTCACTTGCAGTTACAGATTTAAGAAGCATTGTTCTTTCAAAGTAACCTTTCTATAAATAGAAGAATAGAATATGGTTAAATATGGGCACACTAACTGAGACTTTCACATGTCTTCTGATTTCTTAAACCTATTAACTAGACAATAGTGATATTTCCTGCAAGTTGCTGACTCGTGTGTGTGTGTGTGTGTATCCTTTTAATCCTCAGAGTTTCAAGGCAACATCATGCAGATTATGATTATAGAAAATGTAGCTGCTGAGATCACTGCCTGGTCATATTGAAAATTAGATTTGATTCCACTATTGCATGAGGTAGGCTTAGCTATGTTAATACCTCTCCCCCCACCGTTCTTTTTAAGAAGAGAAAAGCCCTACTTCAGTATTCCCCACCGCCATACTGAATTTCAATGATGTTTTCGTAAAAAGTAGTCAAGGATCTTTTGAACAGCAAAAGAGAAACTTTATGTCTATCTGTCTCAATCTAACCTTAAGTAAGTAATTCAGAATGTCAGAATGTCTTAGGTATTATGTGTGACTCCACTTCACATTGGTTTCAAGGTCAGTGGAGGAAGTCTAGGGATGCAAACAATATTTGTAATTTTTATTCTGAGGTCAACCCCCCCCCCCCAGCTTTCCTAACAGTTGGGGAACGCTGTCAGAAGAATAATAGACCACGCAGGAATATACAATCAAAGCATTCTTGAAGGATAGCCATTCGGCCTCTGTTCAAAAAAACATCCAGAGGAGACTCAACCACATTCCAAGGCAGCACATTTTGCCTTCAAACTAACACCAACCTGATGTTACAAGCATAAGAATTACCAAATAATAATGCCTGATGAAATAAAAACATATTAAGAAGCCTGCTAATGATATACAACCTGGTAGTGTTGTTACTGCAGCTTCTAGGCCGCCTTGGCGATAGCATAAAGATATCCTTTTGATATCAATAATTCGGCTTTCTTCCACCACCCCTCTCCACATGTTTGTGAGGCCCCCAGACAAGCACAAAACTAGGCTCGGCGGTTGATTGCTGCAATATTCCTAAACAATACAGGCAAGCCAGAAATAGCCAGATTGCCACTTCAGGAAACCTTCTGGCAAACACCCTATTATGTATGTGCGCCACCTACAAAGGACTCCCTGCCCCGAGCAGGTAACTTGACTAGCTGAACTATCAACTGTCCAGCATCGCACATTTGCATACTGGCTGCTCCTTTGTCAATTCGGACCTAACTCAATCATGTTAAAGTTTGACCTTTCTGAGGCTTTGTCTTGCACCCAAAATCCATTGTTCTCACCAAGTACACCATAGCCTGCAGTCACACTTCTCCTGATAAAAACCTCTGATTCTGAGACCCTTGGATTGCTCCTGAGTTCCAGACCACCTTGCTGCCTCTTTGCTTGGTGAACCTCCCCTTAGCTCCATGCTGCTCCGTCCCTACGCTCCAGAGCAGATTTGCAGGCGCACACAAGTGCATGCCTGCAGATCTGCCGGGGACAGGCTTTAGGCTGGCGAGCTTCTCCATCATTTTTATGATGACAAAAGAATCAATGAAAATATCTTATTTTGTCAGAAAACTGTGTAAACTATTTTATGCAATCAAATTTTTCACAAAAATATCAAAAATTGTGAAAAAAAACCTTTCTTAGTGGAATGTCAAAATATCCCCTCTCAATTGGCAAATATTCATTGTTTTCTTACTTCTGAGTAAACTTGTTGATGGACGAAACTATGGCCATTTTCTCACAAGACTGTTAAAGTGCTCCGATCTGATAAAATCCTGGCGTTTGCAGTTTAGGGAGCGGCCTTTGAGGTCCCTCCCTAAACTGCAAACCCCAGGATTCCATCGGATGCTGAAAGTGGAAGCATAGTGCTATAACAGTCTTGTGCAGAAATGACACATATCTCACATTGATTTCACTTGAAAATATTTTTTTCTGTCAAACAGTATTATTATTATTATCATCATTATTATTTTTTCCCATTATCTTTATTGAGATATAAGTCATAATAAATAATAAATAATAATTATACATCATAATAAACAATATCTTGCTTTCTATACTTCAAATACTTCATTTTTAAACACCAATTTCATTACATTTAGTTGTATGTATATAATTTCCATACTTTTATCTGAATTCTCTCTCCTTTTTTAGATATTCTAAAACCTGGGGGAGAGGGGGAAAAAAAACCCCAGAAAAACAAATACACAAAATAATAATAATAATTATAATTTCCCTAACCCCCCAAAATAAAAAAAAGAGAGAAAGAAACTCCCGTAAATCTGAACTCATACCCTTATTGTCCAATAGAATAAAGGTCTCAGCCTTTTTTTTTCTTCCCTTCATTCCAATTTTTTTTCTTTTTTCTCTCCCTTCTCTTTTCTTTCTCTTTCCCTTTTTTTTTTTTGCATCTCTCCGTATTTTACCACCATTTCTATTAAATATTATATATACTCAATTTTTGCCAGACCCCATTTTCTACTTAGATACTTTATTACCGGATCCCATTTTCGCAAAACATCGTCGGATTGCTCTTTAACTTTTATAGTGAGCCGGTCATTTTCTTTCATTTCTATTATTTTAACCATCCATTGTTCTATGGATGGCGGATCTTTATTTTTCCATTCTTTAGCTATAAGAATTCTAGCAGCTGTGATGAGGTATAAAAGAATCCTCCAATATTTCACTTGAAAATATTTGTGGACTAGTCTAATCGCATTAGCTGCATGGTATACTAAAGATAGCAAATGCTGTGGGAGGCAGGCAATAATAGGGGAAAATGTTACAAGTGAATCAATACAGTTCAGATCATACCCAAGTAATCAAGAGAATTCACCTAAGTATAAAAAAGAGGTGCAGTAGCAAGGTCTCAGCTACTCCAGAATCCATTATGAGGAGCCTGCTGTCATGATAATCAAAGCCAGAAGGGAAAGATAAAGATATGTAAAATCTGTAAGTTGGTCAAGAATACAAAATAAAGCCATGAGCACTAAGATTGCTGAAAGCCTGGCAGAACAAACATTTGTGAACTACAGTTTCTAACACCTGCTGGGAGATTTATAGCTACCTGACCTTGAAGTGGCAGGTGGCTAATTGCTCAGTGTTTCTCATTTAGGCCTCTGCAAGACACATTTCCTCTTCAAAAACTTCTGCCACTCAAGTTGATGTGCTGCAAGGGATAGGGGGACTCCTTCGTGTTCCCCAGTTCTGGTGGAGATGGAAGTCCATCTTTCTGAGGTTCCACATCAGCCAAACCTACCAATAATTACTCAGCTTGGGGAGGCAGCCATTATCTGAAGCCAGAGGGCTTTCAAGTTCTAACTCCTCTGTATCATATTTCATAGAGTGAGGTAGAATAGGCTACAATTATCAGAACACTCAGTCTAAGCAGTCACAAAACATGCTTGATGGCTTGATTTTCTCTGCTTCTCAGATCTTGAATGGGAAATCACTAGGAAAAAAAAGAGCCAGGGCAGGGCCATCTCCAGGGTCAATTCCTCCTACTATGCTTCAATTACACATTGCCCTATTTACACAGCCAAAGAGATTGCTTAACTATTGCAATGAACCCTCATGTCCCCTACTTGCTTTTAGCTTTCGTATGTAGAGCCAAATGATTGATTAGGGTGTCCTTGTTTCTATTAGAGCTTGTTCACAGGGGATTTTTCCCATGCCACCCCTCGTCTTTTGGGGAGTTGGTAGTGTGAAACTTATCTCCCTTTCCCACTAATCAGTATGGGAAGCTGATAGAAAGGAACAGCGTGCTTTGTGGAGATTAATACCACTGGCATTGGAAACCCTGAAATAGTTTTCAACATGTCATCCTTTTTGTATGAATCAGGTATCAACACAGTGACAGACAGGAATATAACGTATGAGTCAACAGTCTGATATCCTGAAATGCAGCATAGCATTTCCTCTCTGGGTTCTTTAATTTATTTTACGAGTTTCAAAATGAATGCCTCTGGGACAAATGTTGTGTATATATTTAGTCTATCGGGAGCTGGGAAGAAATGAGTCCTTCCGTGGGTAATTTAATGGAGTAAGACCTCCTACTGCACAGCTTCTGTTTATTCAAAAAAGGCTTACATGACAGTTCCAACAGAAAGTGACTGAGGGGGAAAAGGTCTTCTTCTTGTGGAAATCAAAATAGTTTTGTAAATCCATCCAAGGGCAAGGGAATGTGAGTTAAGCATGAACTGAATATCAGTGTAATGTGTATATGAAAGAGGTTCATTCCCAGGATAATAAAAATCTGTACCATGGGTGAGTTTGCTTAGAGGAAATTTGGGGGTCTTGGACACTTTTTCAGGTGCCCCACTTTAGAATGGTGTCTATGTTATTTCTTAGAACTAGACTCTGGAAATTTTGAAAAGCAAGGCACAAGATATACTTAAAGGCTGACTGTCTATTAAATTGCCTGTTTTGTTGTAAAATACTTGCTTGGTGGTGAAGCATTTGGTTTTGGGGTGGTACTACTGTTCAAGGAGTTTCAGACATCTTTCCCCCTCATCTTTCCCCTTAGGTCAAATTTGAAATGAGCCAACTTGTGTCACCGATATCCTCTTTCAATAAGTAATCCCAACTCATGTGATTAAGCATTGCCTCCACAGAGTGTGAACATTTCCCCCCCCCTGCTTGGGAGTAACAAATGGAATAATTTGCCCTTAGAGGACAAAGGGATGTTAGCAGTCCAGAAGCATCTTGAAATAAACCATTTTCTCATGAGCTAATGCTGCAGTTTATTTAAAATTTAATGATTATTTTAACATAAGGTTATATTTTTGCCACTGCAGCAAAGGTATACATAATTTATATCTTGTTTATGCAGCTAACAAATGTGTTTTTCCAAGATAAGGGGGACTCTTTCTAATACCTGTTATTCTCCACATAGCAGAGATTGGGCATTTTTTAAGGAAAAAATAAAGGTTTATGAGCATAACTTACTGTGACTGATTTGCTAATGCCTTAATGGTTTCTTTATGTTGAGGCCTAGTAGCCATTCTGCATGTCGAACCTGAATGCTTATGCAGTTCATTTGATCATCAACAAATATCAGATAACCCACAACCCCAGCAAGAAATGCAACATAGCATTGGACGGTAGATTTAAACTGTACCAAATGAGACTCTCCATTTCTTCTTTATGGGTGTTTAGACACTGTGGGAAGTCAAGCATGGAAGCTTCTCATTGCCAGCTTCATTCTTATACGTTTGAGGTATAGTTCGAAATGTAACATAGAAGAAGAAAGTATCCTAGCATATCACTGAGTCAGAATATCAAAGCACCTTTCAACAGTAATATAATAATTTGGTCTGGAGGGAGCTGAAATGGAACCTTCAGTCAGATCCAGTGAAAACTGTTCTGCATCTTACATAAAACAAATGGAAGCTGCAGCAAACAGGGAAAGTTCTCATGTTTAAGTCTCCAGATGCTTATCTTCCTATGATGGAGGTGCAGATGGATATATTTTCTCCATCATGACCATGAAGTAACAAGCAATGAAAATGCTTCAGGTAAGGGATGGAAAATCTAAGTGCAAGGACTGTAAACATTCAGTTATTGTAATTGTAGTAGTTTTCCCTCCACTGTGGAAGAAAATTCTTATTCAGTATGCTTTACATATTTGAGCATCCTAAAGCATTTGCACAAAAAGCCATGTGTTTTCCTCCATAGAATAATTCCTCTACAACACACTGGGACACTTGAATACCAGGAGAAAATTGTGCAAAATTGTCACTGATCTATTATTCTTTCTGGCCAGATTTTCTTAAAGTCAGGAACCCTCTCTCTCAACCTGGGAATGAATAATTACAAATATTATTTCCATCCCTAGCATATGCACAGAAACTCCCTTCATCTGATCCTTCTCTATCCCTTGGGAAGCATGCAAACTGAGATTCAGCTTGGGAATTCCCATCTCATTCATTATCTTCACAGTTGAGAATGGTGTGTATGTGTGTGTGCGTGCCTTCCTCTTTTTCACCACATAAAGAGGTTAGGTTGGAAATGCCACGTTTGTTGTTTCCCCAGAGACTCCTTTTGTGCTATAATGGGACAATAGTTTCAAGATTTCAAATGTGCTGGTCTGTTAAATTATCATGCTATTGATAGCAACACAAAACTCACAGAACATGCATTTGATTAATTAGTAGTAACAATAGTGTTGAGGGAGTCTTGCTATTAGAGGTTAAGTCTGTCAAGCTAGCCCAAGTATTTACATACAGTTACATGGTTCTCAAGCCCTATCTGCAGATAAAAATCCCTGATGAGACTCTGGAATGGAACACATTCACACCACTGCTTCTCATATGTTCCCTTTACCAATATCATCCCCTTCCCATCTATGAAGGCAAGCAGCCTCAGAATCTGGAACTTTTCAAAACTCTTCAGGCCTGTTATTCACTGCAGAGAAGAAAAGGGAAACCAATTGTGTTATTTGTTTCCTTAGGTTCAGTAAGAAAATGGAAGAACATTTGAAACCTTCTTATGAAAATGTATCTCAACATGCCCTCAAAAGTGACCTTTGAAAATACTTAGAAATTGTTATTCATTACAACAGTAGTGTAACATTGGCCATTTCCACACAGGGCAGATCTTCTGGCTCCCCGGTCCGGTCTAGGCTGCTCCAGAGCAGTGCGTGGTCGTCGATCTGCTCTGCTCCAGCATCCAAAATGGTGACTTCTGGTTGGTCGTGGGTCTTGACCAACTACTGAAGCTCACCAGCCTAAAGCCCGCCCTTGGCAGATCGCAGGCTTGCAGTGGCGCGCTCCGCTTTTGAAAGACCAGAAAAATCAGGTCTTTCAAAAGCACGCTGGAGGACCACTTGGGGTCGTTCCGGAGCAGACTGAGGTGTAGATATACAGTAAGTAGTCCGAACTCAGTCCGCTCCAAGGCACAGACATCCTCTGTGGAGGACGCACTGCATTGTTTTTATTACCCTGTGTGGAAATGGCCATTGTGTCTATCTTTACATAGATGTTAAAGTGTGACTCCCCCCCCCCGCTATCAACACAATAAATAGTTACAGATAACATCCTTCACTGAGAATCTACAACATCTCTCTAGTTACATTTTTGTAACTAATTAATATTTCTTGGTCTCATATCCCAAGCCCATATTAACAGCCAGCAGCCCCATTAAGGATCTTTCCACACCTTACCTTTTTCCAGCACTGGGGTGCAGGGATTGTGTGAGCAGCCTCTGGCAAGAGGCTCTTGTGTCCCTGCTGCTTCAGCTCTGCACGAGCTGCCTGCCTGCACAAGAGCCCCGCCTCTTCCTTCCACAGTGCAGCCAGGGACTTTCCCAGGCTGCACTGGGGCAGGAAGCGTGACCGGTGAGGCTCTGGAGGCTCCACATGCCAGGCAAGTGTGTACGGGGCCCAGGAGCAATGCACGATCATACACGATTTTCAGCTTCCAGCCAAAAATGAAAAGGTGCGCGGGCAGCCCCTGCCGGCCCCTGGAGCATCACACGATTGTGAGTGTGTCATGCAGATTGCTCCTCACAATCACGTGATGCTCCAGGCGCCCTTTAACATGGCAAATGCCATGTGGAAAGGGCCTAAGAGACGGAGGTCTCTTCAGCTGGTGATTGGGGTGCAGCAGGATGAGATTTCCAGCCCTCTCCTTCCAAAGCAAATTTGTGATGAGGACTTGTGACAGAGATCTTGCTTCTGATTGTTGCAGACCTGCTTGCTGGCAAGAAGAAGTTGGAAATGTCATGCTGTTGCATTCCAATCACCAACTGAAGAAACCTCTATCACTTGATGCAGGTTTGTGTGTGTGTGTGTGTCTGAGGTCAGTTACGATTCTGGTAATAGCACCACAATTGTGAATACATAGTGTTACTGAATATGGAGCAATTACAGCGCTGTAATTCTAGGATGCCAGCCATTATTTTTAACTCGTTACTTTTAAGTATAGAACAGGCTTGTAGTCACAATATTCTCATTCACTCTCAATTCCTGTGTTTTGTTTGAGCAGCGTCCTGCATCACTGTCTTTAGCAAATGAAACCAACTGGAAATTTCCACTGTTACGGTGATCCTAAGGTGAACCTATCATGAGATTCTTTGGGTCTGAGAGTGTGTGATGCACCCAAAGTCACCCAGTAGGTTTTTATGGCTGGGTGGGGAACTGAACCCTGGTCTCCATCATGCTGGCTCTCAGACAATACCAACTGGCTTTTCCCCCAGTTACTGGTTCACTCCATTCCTTCTGAAAGAGATTTCCCAAAGTATGTTTGACGAATACAAAATATTCAGTGTAAAATCTTTCTTTACAGTGCATTGATTCATAGGCCTTTAACATTAAATTAAATTAAATGGAGATCATAATGCAATCATACCAGGCAAAGAATCAGCATTAGTGGTAGGATAAAAAGTAAATTAAAATAAATTGTCACATTAATCTTGCTTATCTTTCTGTTTTAATGCAGATACTGCATTGAGACGAAGCATCTGGCAGATCAGACACAAGTAAGTTTCTAGATCCCTGTGCTTTTGTTGGTGAGAGTGAGAAATAGCATTCAGTTCCACTAGGATATTCATGCAGTAAAACAGTGTCCTTTTAGACTGGAGAGTTGGATGACAAAACAAAACTGATCTGGAGAAAATAGATGGAAGTAAGCTTTTCTTCTTTTCTCATAATATTAGAAATCAGGTCCATGCAGGAAGCTGCATAATGGAAGGTTCAGGAAAGACGTAAAGTACTTGGTCACACAAGATATGGTTAAATTGGAATTTGTAGTCAGAAGTGATGGCCATCAATCCGAAAGTGTTTAAATGAGTATTAGGCAAATACATAGAAGATAAGGCTATCAAGGGCTCCTTGATGGTTCCTATGTTTTACATTAGAAGTTTTTGAATGCCAGTTGTTGAGATACAAGAGTGAGAACATACATTTGCTTCATGCCCTGGGCTTCCCATAGGCATCTGACATGTCACTGTGAGAGAAAAGATCCCAAACTAGATGGGCCTTTGTTCTGATGGATTGTCTTATGTTTTTAATGGTGTCATTGACTAATGTAAAACTATTTTTTTTTTTTGCTGCATTCCCCCAACATTGAGCTGTTTAGCATTGTGGGATGTCCAGCTACCACAACTGCTGGTTTTCAATCTGGCTACACCAATAGCATTTTGCTGCAGAGTGCCAGATATTTTCCATTCATTTATTTTTTGCAAATAACAACCATGCACACATGTGTTTGTGTGTTTTCAAGTTACCTGTTGATTTATAGCAACTTCACGCATTTCATAAGGTTTTCTTAGGCAAGGAATACTCAGAGGTGGTTTACCAACTCCTTTCTCTGAAATATAGCCTACAGTACCTGGTATTGCTTGGTGGTCTCCCATACGTTCCACTAATTCTTTCATTGTACTATGAATGTCTAATGTTGCCACTTTAAATCACCCTTGCTGGACTCTGTTCCCCTCCTCCATTTCATTGACCAACAATATTCATTTTTTTAAAGTTTATTAAAGATTTACCTTATGTAAATATTTGACTGACATACATCTCCAGGATAAAAATTATAACTCTGACTGCATTGTGTTTTTAAAAATTGCTTTCCACCCAAGTCCACTCCAGATTTTTCTCTGCCCATATAATCACTCTGCTGGTTACACAGTTTTCGGTAATGGGGGGAAAATTACAGACCTCTAAAATGTGAATTAATGGCATTGTGACATTTATTGAACATACAAAGTGCTTTAGACAAGTCTAAAAATATATAGTGTTGGAAAAGACATTATTTTTTTGTGAAATGCCAGAAATTTGGCAGTTATATTGTGTTCCTAACAGAAAATTCAGAAAATTCAAAAATATAACTAGTCTTTTGGAGAAGCTGTAATGCATAGGTGGAAAAATCAATGATGTATTGAATGATGGTTGTGCTTTTTAAGTCTGTTTGCTTGGATGCGTGCACACCCATCTGCTTTTATTTGTCTGTCCCTGTTCTGTCTCTCCACAACCAAATGAAAACGTGAGAGCAAGTAAATGGCTATTACATGGTCTACAGTTCAAACAATAATAAAGACCCCACAGTATTGTATTTTAGAACTGAAAACTTCAGGACCTCCACATGTTGTTGAACTGGTTGCATCTGGGGATTACACTATAGCATGATGAAAGTCAGTTGCAGTGAACCTCAGGTTTGCTTATCTTGCTCCCAATCTGTTGTGGTGATGATGCTTTCATTTTTTATTTCAATCCACCCCAATTTAGCATGTTTTCCAGACTCTAAACTATGGCTAATGTTAACTATTGTTTACTTAAACAAGCCAGTTTTATAACCCATAGGTTGAAACTGGTTTGTTTCAAAGAAGTCATAGTTAACATTAAGCAGTGGGCTGGGGTTGTCAGTACTGTAAGTCATAATCAAATTAAACCAGAAATAAAAGCTTCCTGATTCCTTTCATTGTGTCACCAGAGAGAGAGCAGAGAGAAGTAGAACATGAGCCTTGCTGCTGTTCATTCTTGCCAGGCTAACTTATGAATTAGTGTAATATTACAAAAAGACCACAACAGTGTCAGCTATGGGTTCAGAGGTTTTAAAAGGGGTTTAGATATATTTATGAAGCAATACTATTCAGTACTATTAACTATTCTAGCTGCTTAGAACCTGTGTCAAGGTGTGCATTCTTTCTGGAACAAATGAAAGAGAGACTTTTGTTATTCAAGGATTCCTCAGGAGACAAGGAAATGTGGCCAATATTTCCTGAAGGCAAAAGTCTTGAAAATCGCTGCCTAGACCAATCCACACTACTTTTGAGCTGCAGTGCTAAGATTTAAGCTGTAATAGTTATATTGATCTTACTGCTGAACACCACATGCGAGCTGTTAAGTTTTTCATTGGCAATAAGATGCAAAGCTTTATTGTATTTGTCTCTCTTTGCTCTTTGTGGGTGGGAGCAACACTCCTGTTAAACAACTGAGACCAGGGTAATATCAGGGTTCTATAACAAGGGTGATTGGATTTTCTCTGTGGGATCAAACACAATGATAACAAGGAATAGAAAATCCCCTTCCATTTCATTCATCCATTTTTCTCTGCTATGTAAAGTGATAGTATGAGGACAAGAAGATTTAAGAATACTGAGGCTTTTTTTTTCTTTGTCCAGGTCCTTCTCCTTCCTTGCATTAAATAGGCTCATCTCAGAGCTTACCCTTTTGGACTAAAACTCCCAGCCCTTGACTATGCCAACTTCTGAGAGAGAAAGCCCCAAAAGATAAACTGTCCATGTTCTAGTTTTTCTTCATTCTGTGACCAATGGGAGCGTTTCTCACATGGCATTTCTCTTTGGAAGGGAAAACACCAGAGAGAGATGGTATCTTCGTAGTCTCTTAATTTACCAATGTACAAAACTAGGCAGGAAGTTTGGGAATGCAGAAACAAGCCAATAGATGACAGACTGTATCACTAGCTCAGCAATATAGATATGTACAGTGGCCCCTCCACTTCTGCAAGGGGTCGGGCCACAGCATTCTCACAAAAGTGGAAAAACTGTGTATAACTCCCTCCCATGCTTCCCCTCCCATTCCCTTCCCAAGCTCCTTCCCCATTCTTTTGTGTTTTGCAACAGCACATGTCTCCCCATTGATTCCTTTGCATTTTGCCTTGGTGCGTGTTCTTCCATTGGGGCGAAATGCATAGGAATGGGAGGAGGGAGCTCCAGAGAGGAGAAGAGATGTGTGTGCCTCCCCACACCCTTCCTTTGCCTTTTTCCCAGGCACACTTGCCTCCCTTCTCTATACCTGGCAAAACACAAGGGAATGGGAAGAGGAGGATATTGGAGAGGCATAAAGACTTATGAGTAATCAAATTTGCAAAGGTCAAACCCACAAATGGAAGGAGGACTATATTAGACTATATAGACTATATATATAGAGAGAGACTATATAGACTATGGTATATATAAAATTATTATAAATTATCATATTCTGCACTTCATCTATATGTCTGCACATACAAGCATGTATGCATATACAATCATCCCTCCATATTTTCTAGGGTTGGGGCACAGAACTCCCGTGAAAGTGAAAAAAACATGAATAATTCTAGGCTCTGCCAAACCATATTTAACACAAAAAAAAATATGATAATCATATTCAACCCACCATGGATTCCTTTGAGGCATCAAGTTTCCTTCACAAGACAGAAGCGGGTAGCTGGTGGGACTTACTGCCACCTCCACTGCTGCTCCACACCATTTTTAATAGGGACTTACAAGCCTTATCCATAATTTCCCAGTCTCAAAAGGCTTGCAGTCCCTATTAAAAACAGCATAGGGAAGCAGCAGAGGTGACAGCAAATAATCTGTGAATAATCAAATCTGCAAAAGTGAAACCTGTAAATGTGGAGGACTGACTGTACCAGTTCCCCACATTTTCAACCACCAATGGGAAATATGTGGCCCTTCAGAGGCTGTCAAACTGCAAATCCTGTCTTTCCTCACCATCGGCTGCACTGGTTAATTTCCCCTGCTTTAGATGGCATGCATGACAATTCATGCTCCCTACCAATATACCCCTGAAGGTGTGACTCAATTAACTTTAAACAAAGCCACAATTTCCTGTAGTGTCCACTTGTCCTCTATCAAACATCAGTGAGAGACTAAGGATGGAAAGAATATTTGAAAATATTCAAAAATGATGAAAACCATGTTTCTTGAATGTCACACCTGACAAGAGGAATCTTGCATCTATAACACTCTTCACAGTTCAGGATTTACTCTACACAAAAATTGCATGTGGTTGTTTTGCACATGCACAGACACAACAGCAACAAAATTTTCTGTATAGGAAAAAAAAAGTTATTTTTTTTTAGTTAGAGGAAATAATAATACCTTTTCCAGCACAGAAAATGCTGTTTGTGCAGAACAATCATAAAATTTTTGCACAGAATAAGTCCTGCCTTGCATATAGTCTTTGAAAACAGAATGCTTTCTGAAGACTTTCTTGTGGTGGGAGGAACATTTCTGAAATTACTTATTGTATCCTTCAAGAAGATATATGGTGAAGAATTACATCCCTGGAAGTGAGTCCTGGGATTGAGAAAAAGGTGGGATATATTACCACTACTCTTAGTAAAGTATAATCTCAGAAGAGTAAAATGTTTTGGCTTGAATCCTATTGGTAATCTCAACTGTGCACTAAATCAATAGCTGAATGGTCAGTCAATACTTATGTAAATCTCATACCTAAATAGTGTCATTGTGAAAGTTGCATTTAGCCCATCAGCTGGAATTTCTCCACACTTGCTTTAATCAATACAGAAATGACAATAGGACCGGATATGGATGTTCTCTTGACAATGTAAAAACTCTTCATTCAGTTCTACTTGCTGGTAGATAGGTGTGGGGCAAGTACCTATATGAATGTTAATATCTTGGAAGAACAGAGAACAAAGGAGCTTATCTACCAAGCTTCTTTTAAATTTAGTGGCATAGGGTCCATGGAACATGCCTATATATAAAATAACAGGCTGAAGAGAGAAGATGAGAACATATTTCTTTGTCATATTACCAAGGGGTAGAAGAAATAAACTGATTAGAGCAGATTTGAAGAATTTTAGACTGATGGACTAAGTGCAGCTCAAGGCAAGTGTGTGCACGCGCCTATTGGCATATAACAACCTCAAGAATTTCATAGGGGTTTCTTAAGCAAGGAATATTCACAAGTGGTTTGTGATTTTACCTAAAGGTGGCTTTATCTGAAATACAGCCTTCACATTACACTCGCAGTTGTGATCTACAACTGAGAACTGCTAGGGAGTTTGGGAGATCTAGATCTCAGTCTTCACTGAGCTTTAGGGATGTAAACGATATTCAAAAATATTTGGAAAATAATTGAAAAATGTGTTTTCTAAGTGTTGTGAAGCCTTGGTGAGAAGTATCCTGGATTGACAAGCATCATTGCTGTTCATGACTTATGTTGGATAAAACTTGCATTTTGGGGGTGGTGGTGGTGAGGGAAACAGCATTTTTGTGATGAAAAATATTTCTGTGCAGAAAATGCTATTTCTTGAATAGAAGATGCTGCTATCTGTTGAAAAAAAAATCATGGATGCATTTTCTTTAGAATATCTGAAACTGCAAATTGTGTCTGAAGACTGCACAGTTTTTGAAGACTTTCTTCTTGATAAAATTACTTGTGGGTTCCTCCCCAGATGAAATTAACAAAGAATTTCACTCCTAGTGAACCCCAGGACTTAGTGGGTCATCTCAACCAGTCACTTTCTCTCTGACTGACCTCCCAAGGTCTGTGAGGATAAAGTGGTTAAGAGAACAGCCATGTTTGATGCCTTCAGTTCATTGGAGGAAGACAGAATATAAATGTAACAATCAATAAATCTAACACTTCTCATAATGCCCCAGAGTAATGTACAAAGTGTCAGACCAGGGTGGAGGTGAACAACTTGAGATGTTGTTTGATTGCTGCTTGAGAAACTGTTGGACTGCAGGCCCCATCATCCCCTCTCATTTGCAATGATGGTTAGGGCTGATGTGAGCTGGATGCCAAGAACAGCTGAAATGTTGCAGTTTCCTCACCTCCTGTTTTTGAGCTTGGTAAATCTTTCAGGTTATTTGAGTGGTCTGAATGAATGAATATATATATATATTTTTTTGAGAAGGATAAAAATGTAATAAATATTTTAAAATGAAAATGGTGAGCTTCAGACATCAGCATTATGTCTAAGCTGGTCCCACAGATGTGTACTCACACCACACATTTAGTGCCACTTTCATATCACTATGACTGCCATAATTCCACCCTATGGAATTCTAGGAAATATAGTTTGGTCAATGAAAGCACTAGAACTGTCTGCTGGAGAGCTCTAGTGCTTTAATTTTCATGAATGGACTTTGTACTCTAACAAAAAAGACCCTTACAAAACTACAAATCCCAGGATTCCATAGGTTAGAGCCATAGCTGTTAAGGTGAATTCAAACTGCTATAATTCAGTCACCAACACTCACACAGAGCAAACATGAAATTCAGCTGCCATGTGTTGAGTTCTGCTGCTCCTTTATGTAATGCCTACTTATGTGGCAGGAATGGGGAAAACAGACCCCTAAAAATGTTCAACCAGTTGAACTAGGCATTGCAGAACGGGAGTAATGGGCATGGATACTACATGACAGCCTCTTTTCTAATTTTATTTTATTTTTATTTTTTTATTTTTTTTGTGGGAAGCAATGCCTCGTTCTTCTTAAAAACAGAAAAATGAATGCAGCACTTTGGCAAATGCATGGCACTTCATAACCTTCTGTTCCAGAGATAGAAGCAGGGGCGGTGGAAAGCTGAGCCGTGCCTCTACTGCATTGTTCATCACTTCTCACACGGGCAGCACTTTCAATTAAGTCTAAAGCTTTCAGTCAACAACTATGATGTGTGCACCAGGGGAATGTCACCATCCCTCAATAATCAATATTCAAGTTATGATGGACTGACAGCTTCACAGCTCGGTGAATGTCCCTTGATTTTTACCTTCTCCTTTTGCTGCCCAACAATGAAGAATACACGTAGCATGAAGAAACAAACTTAATTAAGCTGAGGGATGCGGATGAGAAGTACAACTAAGAATAAACAGTCATGCAGTAATTTATAGGGCAGATTTACTGGAGGGGTGTGTGTCTTTTATGTTTGTTTTACTTATTTAGATTAAAGCAAATCTACCCTTTTAATTATCAGATCCACATCTCAGGAAAGCTGGAGATGAAACATTATTAGGGATGTCTAAGAGAAAATTCTCAGCAAGCTGCAATTCTCCGGGCTTTTTGACTGGAATGAAATTGTAGCTGATTTCTTTTTTTAAAACACACAACTTTGCAATGTAGCTATGTTCTTAGTTTAGATGGTCACTTATTAATGCACCATGGTTGCTGTTGCCTGCTGGCAGTGGGCAGGGGGAATGAATCATTTCCAAGTTTTAGTCCCAGACTTTAAAAGAGCTAACCAAAGCACTAAACTTATTTGGATAATAGGTGGAGTTCTTTGGACAACTCCTTTCAAGTTCCAGCTAAGCTCCAGAAGGGACTTACCACACTACTGACATGGGAAGCACCAGCTGCCAAGGCCACACCAGTGTTTCTTAGGCCTTTGGAACTTGTCCTGTTGTAGGTTTGGAAGATGCATAATTCAGGAAGGTGGGTAAGAACAATGGTTGGAATTCAGTACTGTAGTTACAAATGAATAACCTAGAGTAACATGTCTGCATCTGATTTGTATTCATGATCCCTTACTATCAGATCGGCTTCATTCCTTGTAATGTTTCAAATGTTACTCTGTCATGATGATAAATGCTTCTTGATTATTTTATGCTTGTGGATACTATATTCTAGTATAAAGCTTATCCTGTGCTGGAAATGTACACTGCGTTGTTGTGATCATCTTGGAATAGCCAAATGCTTGGATTCCCATCATATGTTACATGTCATCATATGTTAACCTGAAGTGGGTCAGGCCTGATGACCACAAGGAGTGAGAAAAAGCAGAAAATTGTCTTTGCAAATGTGGTCTCTCTCTGTGCTTGATGAAAACAATAGAACTCTGTAAACGCTGAATTATAATCTTACTTTCCCTTTGCTGTAGAAATATAACCAGTTAGTTGAAACATTTCAAGGCGCGCAGCAGAACAGCTCATTGTTCATTGTATGGGAAAAACGAAACTTATGCCGCTTGTATGACATGTCTGTTGGAATGTATAAAGGTTTGAACAATCTAAGAGGTGGGGCCGGTTTCTTTGGGAGTGATCCTGACCGGTGCTGCTTGCTAGCAAGAAGAAATAATAAAGAAAATCTTTTTTCAAGCCAAGGTCTGATCTCTGACTTACCACTTTATCTGGGGGCTTGAATCCAGGATTTGGGGGCCTTTCGCCCTCTTGTGCGGCTACCGCCCTCCTGCGTCCCAATGCCTCACCAACAGAGATTCTGGGCTCCCCCGACTTTTTGATCGGACGGTCTTCCTCGTGGAGGCAT
This sequence comes from Iguana delicatissima, assembly GCA_948472985.1. Lineage (NCBI taxonomy): Eukaryota > Metazoa > Chordata > Lepidosauria > Squamata > Iguanidae > Iguana > Iguana delicatissima. The sequence continues at coordinate 44,527 of CAOKZL010002858.1, forward strand.
GGAAACCGGGAAGGAAAGGTTGCCAGCCAGGAATCCATGGGCGGTTTGGAAAACTGATACAGAACACAGCCCTAGGTAAGTGTGTTATTGCCTCCCCGCACATTGGGGAGAAGAGGGGTCTGATCAACCCCTTGGAATCCAGCCAGAGTTTAGCAGCTCTGCAGGTGGGGCTGCTGAAACCGCAGGATTCCTTACACACACACATGGGAAAGGTGGGAGGCTGTGTTCACAGCGTGAAAGGTGTGAGTGTGATTGGCGTTGCAGGTCTCACTAGCAGACCGTTGGAACGTCCGGCTGTGTGAGTCAACGCGCCTGAAAATTGTTTACCTCATTGTTTCGAGCTGTTGGGACCCCTCTACCTGCAGCTCACCCCCCTTCTCCTACTGTGTGTTGTCCTTTTGGGGTGGAGATGGGAGGAGGGAGTAGCTGGCAAACTCCTCTTCAATGCATGTTGAAAAATTTTAAGAAATCTTACTGATGTTTCAGGGTGTGTAGGGCTAAAGTGAGACTTCAAATGAAGAAAACAATGTCGGAAGTACTTTAGGTTTTTCCTATTAGTTAATAGCTATATTCAGTTATATCAGATATGTATTAGTTGTATTTATTTATGTTACAGATATACGGTACAAATGGTAAGGGAGATGTTTTCCCGATGTTGAAATTTAACCTGTAGGACTTAGATGTCACACTTAGATCTTTTAGAAGGAAGGTACAGATAAATAAGCATATCAGTTTCAGCAATGTCGGGGGGTGGGGGTAAATAAAGGGTTTGAATATTTGATATATGTGGGTTTGTCAGGTTAGTTCATTGTTTCGTTATTGTGATATTGTTTCGTTATGTCATTTTGTTTTCTTTTCTTTCTTTCTTTCTTTTTTCTTTTTTTCTTTCTTCTTTGTTGGTGTATGTGTGATTATGTGTAATTATGTATGTTGGAATGTTATTAGAGTTATATGTCAAGATGTGAGATGTAATTTATGTTATATGTGTAATCTCTCAATAAAGTATATTTTAAAAAAAATTAAGAAAGGATATGGGGGTGACTATGGTTGTCCCAAAATGATGCCAGGAAGGTTGAAAAACCTCTGTGAGGTAGAGTGGCCATCATTCAAGGTTGGATGGCCACCCCAGGGGAGCTTAGATCCAGATAAGATTAAGGCTGTGTATGCAGTGGTGGTAGGGAACCCTGGACACCCGCTACCAATATCCCTATATAGATTCTTGGGACACTATAGTGACTGAATCCCCACCTTGGCTTGGCAGTGTACCAAGGTCATGTTAGTCATGAAGGACAAGACTCAAGAAATTTGGAAGAGGTCCATAATTTTAGATAGTCCCCCCAGGGACCAGAAGAACCACGTGCACCCCCGCCATATGTTCCAGCAATTTACAGCCAGGAGGCACAGGCAGAAGAGGTTCCAGCAGTGCCAGCAGCAGAAGTCCAAGTGGCCCCTATGGTGGCACAAGCCACTGGACCTCCACCTATGCAAGTAACAGAGGCACTGGCGCTGCCACCAGTGAACCAGCCAACACTAATGACTCCAGGGGTGAAGGTATTATTGGGAAATTCAACAAATCCCTTCATCAATCAACAATCTGTGGAAACACAAGGCCTCCCGGTACCTCCTCCCCCTTGTGTAACAGATACGCAGGTTCCCCAAGAACCAGGAACTCTGAAAAGCCTATATCCCATATTACCAGCAGGGGAAGGGGAAATGACACATCCCCTAAGTCCCACAGATGCCTTCAACCTCAGAAATGGGTCGAAGGTGAAAGCAAAAAGGCCAAAGAGACCACAGGAGAGACCCCCTCTCCAGACCCAGAGTGAAGAGAGTGGAGAGGAAGAAGGGGATGGCAGTGGTGAATAAGAGGTAGTGGCCCCACTCAGACAGATCAGCCAACTGGTAGTTGATGCTCAGCAGCCAGGGGGCTACTGGCAAGTTCAGAGTTATCAATATACACCCTTCACCACGTCAGACCTACTAAATTGGAAGACACACTATGCAACTTATCCAGAAAAGCCACAAGAAATAATAGAACTTTGCTCCAGTATCATGGCCTCACATGTTCCTAATTGGCAGGATTGTCAACAGCTGATTTTGACCTTGTTCACCACTGAGGAGCGGAGGAGAATAATTCAACATGCGGAACGGCTAGCCAGAAACAGGGCACCTTCTGGAGAGGCGAATCCCGAGCAATGGATGAGAGGCAGAGTTCCCTAGCTGATCCAGGGTGGGATCGAAATAATCCTGACCAGATGAATATGCTCACTGATTATCAAGCCCTTATAGTGGAAGCCATGAGAGAAGGGATGAAGAGAGCTGTTAATATGTCCAAAGTATCAGAGGTACTCCAAGGACCTACCGAGTCTCCAGGGACATATTTGGAGAGGCTACTTGATGCCTACAGGCAATACACCCCTGTGAACCCAGATGACCCAGGCAACCAACAGGTAGTGAATTTGGCCTTGTGTCCCAGAGTTACCTTGACATACAGAAGAAGCTACAGAAACAAGAAAGATTTGCAGGCATGAACTTGAGCCAGCTGTTGGAGATTGCCCCGAAGGTATATGTGAATAGGGATCAAGCGGAGAAATGGGAAAAGGATAGACGAATGCATAAGAAGGTGGAATTGCTGGCCGCTGCATTGCCTACTCGGAAGGGAGACTCCAAGTGGGGAGGAGGAAGAGACAAGTGGAGAGGAGAGAGACAGAGGCCTAGATTGGGAAGAAATCAGTGTGAATTTGCAAGCAGGAAAAGGCCAGTCCTTTCTAATTCAACAAATAGAAAGGAGGAGGAAAGGGGGGAGTTTAGGAATGACTGACTTTTGGCTTTCCCCCTTGACATGGAATTTTTTAAAAAAGCTGCAAAACTCTATCTGACAATGAGTTTTTTGGAGAAGCAGTTGGCATAGGAACTTTGGACACATGGGAATTGTAGTACCTGAATAAATTCCTCCTAAGGGTTACAAATGCAAAGAACAGACAAGTGAAGTGTTAGATAAGCCCCACAGAGGTTCTGAAGCTGCAGTAGTGACTCTTTAGGAAACATCCAGCCCCTCCCACCTCCAAAGGAACCTGCAAGAGTGAGAGTCCCTGCCTGTATTTGCATGAAAGAGAGGAGAGTGAGACCGGGAGAAGCGATGGCTACGACGGCAGCCTCCCCCAGCTGAGGCACCGGCCAAGAGGCCAGGAAAGCGATGAGGGGGAGCGGAGGCTGGCAGATGCAGCCAAGGCTGGGCGCGACAGAAAGGGAATAGAAGGCACGGACCCCCCACAAGTGACAGAGGAGGCTACCCCCATCCTGCTCTCATTCCCAACTTGTCAGACCCAAAAGGGGGGATCCACCCCCCTCTTTCTTAGTTCATTTGATGTTTAGGACTTTAGAATTGGACAGAAGAGAAAAAGGGGCCAAAAGAGCTGAGAGATCTGCAAAGCAGCAAGCTTCCATGCTAGCTTCAATGAAGGCACTGAAAGGAGAGAGAAACAGAGGCTTTAAAGGTGTATGTGGCCAGTTGACAAGGGCAGACTGAGGAAACAGTTTTGTCCCTCATCCCTCAGACAGAGAAGGGCAAGGGCTTGGAGTTGTGATATCCTGGAAGGAGAAGTTGGCATCAAGAGCATGAAGAACACAGGAAAAGGCAGAGTCTTGGGTGCAAGGCAGTCCAAATTGAGAAGAAGCCCCCCACCAGTTCCCTATAGAGCGGCAATTGGTAAGGATCCCTGGCTCAGCCCCAGCAGGCTAAAGTACAAGCAAGCTGGGAGAAGAGGTGATGGCGCACCTCTGAGCTGGGAGGGAGAAGGTGATGGGGCACTTCTGAGAGGCGATAGAGCACCCCTCCAGGCTGAAAGTGGAACTGCAGCTGCAAGACTCTGACTGAAAGGGTGGAGGGCAAAGAGAAAGGGACAGTTGAAGGTGTCAGGACCCTGGAACTCCAGGACACAAGCTCTGAGTCTGAGCCAGAGGCCCTGGAGCCTGCTGCACCAGCAGAGCCCACTCCCAAGGCTGCCGCAGGCACAGAGCCCTTGGCCCCAGTAGTCCTAGCAGCAGAGCCAGGGGCTGACCCAGACCCAGCCAAGCCAGAAGAGTCGGATAGTGAGATTCAAGAGCAGGTGCGTACTTACCAGCAGCATCCGGAGCAAAAGAGTGCTCTCAGGAGGTCAGAACATTTAAATAGAAAATGCCAGGCAATCAGGGTCCATCTGCGATAACACCTGGAGGAGTGATCTGCCTATAAAAGCAATCACTCAGCCTTGGGTCTTTTGTCAGCTCACAACCGTCCATTCTGGGGGGAGTGCTTGTTGTGTATCCTGGATCCCAGTTTGGCCTCCTGAAACGCTGCCCGACCTGCTGGAATGTTGCCACCTCTTGATCTCGGACCGGCTCTGGTACCTTTTCCGTTTGAACAGACTTTGACTGTGTGCTCACTTGGCTGTGACGTAACAGCCAGGGAGTCTCTCTGCTACCGGTATTTACTGCTATTTTTCCTGTTCTGTTCTGCAGAAGTAAAGCCCTTTAATTTACTCCCTGCCTTATCTGCAAGAGACCTGTAGCCGGCTCCCTTGGCTGCTCGCCAGGCCTTGGCATTGACAGAAGGCTCTGAGACAGCCAGGAGACCAACGTCAGCCCCAAAGAGGCCCACACCATATAGACTCAAACAACAGACCTGCATTTGTCCACAAGATCATCAAAGATTAAACCACTGTTCTAGGAATCACCTGGAGGAGTCACATTGTACCTGCAGACCTCAGAACTCAAGGAAAGTGGAGAAGATGAAACAAAATCCTGAAGACACAGTAGTTCAACGTGTAAGGCCCAGATAACAGCCCTGGCTATGTCTTTGAACTGGATGCCACCACAGGGCAAGTGGCACGATACCACATTCATCTTCCTAGCCCATTTTACAGAAACTTTTCACTTTCATTCCATGTGCAGCCCACAACAGAGAAACCAGGAGTGTTTTTGTTCTTCCCAAAGCCCCATTATGATAAGGCATAGGATAAGGTGCACATCTCACAGAACCATAAAGTTGTCCCCTTTTTAGCCAAAGTATGAAGCCATTTTGAGTGGATTAAGGAAACATACAGGAAGGAGTTAGTGCATTAGGGAAAGCTCTGAGTACAACAAGGGAGGAAATGTTAGAACAGGAGTTTCCCTTCCTACAGGCACAGGCACACCCCTTCAAACCAGGAGATATGGGTGAAGGATTGGGGGCAACTTGGTCATGGGTGGAGGAGACCTATCAGGTAGTAGTGACAACTCCCACTGTAGTAAAGGTGGCCAGGATGAAGCTTTGGGTGCATAACATTAAGGCTCACTTTGACTGGACTGTTGCTCCAAACTTAGGGCAACCTCTGAAGCTGAAAATCATCAGAAAACGGTAAGAAGATCGAGATTAAGCTTTGCTGGTGTCTGCAATACCTGGAAGCCAGGCACCCCAGCACACGGCTAGATCTCCACTTGGAGAGGAAAGAAGAATTGGGACTGATTCCTACTGCAGTTGCTACCAGAGACGCAAGCACTGCTCCATGTACGGTCAGATCCTGAATGTGGGAGACAATAACATGGGTTGTGGCAGGCATAGAAGGGGCAGGAACCCTGGCCTATCTATTTTATCACTACAGATGGATGTTTTGTGGGATTGGAAGATATGTGTATATGGCAACTGTTGGTGATGATGAGGATGATGCAGAACAAGTGAGACTGGGAGGTGAAACAATTCCACCAACTAGTCAATCAGATCATGTACACCTTGAATGTCAATAATGGCTGGGTATGTACTCATGGGCTAAGCTAGGAGACTATCCCCACTGTATTGTAAAGTTTGAAATCCCTGAATCTCTACAGGCATGCCCAGAAAAATATCCCAATGTTAACTTCTTCTTTAGTTATAGCAATGGTTTCATTGAGTTATATGAGAATAAGGGGGGCTGGTCCTCCTTAGTCAGTTCTAGAAAGTAACCAGCTTTTACAATGGTAAATGGGTATATGGTTTATCTTCTGGGATGAATTGGTTTGGCCACTGAGGGTATCACCTGTCACCCAGTACACAAACCAATATAGTTTGGCTGGGCAAGAATGAAAACAGCTTATGATGAAAGCAATGGGTATGATTCTGACAACACATATCTGAGAGGTTGGGAGTCACCATGATCCCCATGGAGGGAGTTGCTTTTCATGTAAGGCAGATGCGTTATTGGCTGTCAGCCCAGCATGAAATAGGTTTAGACTATCTCTTCAGTCGTGAAGGGTCTGTGTATTTGGATAAATACATGCACTCGGAAGTATTCAATATTAGCAAATCATTCTTGTGGTCTGCAGGCATGTGGACATGATTATCTGGTTCCCTAAGTAAGTATGGGTAAAGGCATTGCTTGTAGAATTGCTTTGTACATAAATAATGGTCTTCCTAAATCTGCTTGGCAATACTCGCATGATAAAGTATTTCCAATCTGTAATAATTAGAGTAATAGAGAAGGCTGCTGTATATGCTTTGATGGCACAAACAAAGTAGTTATGCTTGAATTGCTAAATGAATTCAGCATAAAAGGGGGCAGATGAAGTGGGTCAGGCCTGATGACCACAAGGAGTGAGAAAAAGCAGAAAATTGTCTTTGCAAATGTGGTCTCTCTCTGTGCTTGATGAAAACAATAGAACTCTGTAAACGCTGAATTGTAATCTTACTTTCCCTTTGCTGTAGAAATATAACCAGTTAGTTAAAACATTTCAAGGCACGCAGCAGAACAGCTCATTGTTCATCGTATGGGAAAAACGAAACTTATGCCGCTTGTATGACACGTCTGTTGGAATGTATAAAGGCTTGAACAATCTAAAAGGTGGGGCCAGTTTCTTTGGGAGTGATCCTGACTGGTGCTGCTTGCTACCAAGAAGAAATAATAAAGAAAATCTTTTTTTTCTGACTTCCCACTTTAAACCCTTGGGTGTAATCTGATTGATTGTTGAAGGTGCGGAATATGAAGTGAGCATATTGCCACAGAATGCTAGATGAAGGGTTCTGTTAGAGATCTGTTATATGTTATATACCTTGCTGGAGAAATATGTTATGTCTGCTTCTAGAATGTATAACCATGTATGTTACCATGTAGTGTTGAGTGCATAGTGCATGTGATCCTAAGAAACAGTGGGTTTTACTGAATTTGGGCATTGAGGATTGATTGTCATTGGGTACTCCTATGTTTTGATGTATTACACTTTGCTCTATACTTTGCCTATCCTTATTATATATAATAATGTCCTGCCATGTTGTTAGGCAGGCCTAGTTATTTCATGCTGTTGATCATTGTGACGAACCAGATGGGAGGAGGTCTTGACAACAGACCCCCCTTGGCAGCTGAGAGTGTTTAAGCTGATTGGCTGGTGGATAGCCCAGGGGCTGGTGGAAAGAGGAAAAATAATGGATTTTAACTGTCTGGTGTGTGTTTGAAGAGGAGAGTGTGATTTGTGGTGTGTTTGGGAGAGGTTGGACATTTGAAGAGATCTGTGGGAAAGAGAACTGAGAAATTGGATGTACGAGAGATAGTGAATGAACTGAAAGAGAGAGAGAGAGAGAGAAGAATGGTGTGCTGTTTATAAACATTTAGATACAAAACACATTTAAAGCAACAGTGTTACAATAAATGTTTGAAGTTCTGTGTTCCTTAAAACAGTGTCACAGAGTGTTATTTTGAATCCTGGAATATACATGCTACCAATAATATCATCTTGATCTTAGTGCCAACAGTACCACAGTTTTGGAAAATATAAATCACTGCTGATCCTTACATCTGAGAGAAGGGCAGATTTAGGGAAGGCAGTAATGGGGGAGAGTCCTGAAAGGAAGAAGCCAAGGGGTGAGGAAGGGAGTGTGTTTTCAGAGAGGAGAACTGAGGCAGACCCATTTGCCCTGGCCCTGGCTTGATTCAGAGATCTCCCTGGCTGTTCAGACCTGAACGCAAAGAGGTGTCAGGCTGGGCCAGCCTTGAGTGAGAGGCTTGGGTGCACCTTTCGCACCCGGCACTGACGGGCAGTGTTTTTTTTCTGTCCACGTTTTAACAATCATGTTTAATGGTGTTATTATATGGTATGCTTAAAGGTTTCCATATTGCATTTCATGTGTGTTCTGCTGTTTACATATAACATGTTTGGTGGCTTTTCATATTGTAGGAAGCATGCTGGGTTTTGATACTATAAACTTTACATATATGCTTTGTACTTTGGCTGATGTGGTATGAGAGAATGCTCCGCTGTAAAAGGATGATGGGAATCCATGTATGAGAACAGAGAAGTTATCAGATAGCTTTGATGTAAGCCAGTTGCTAAGCTAGCCTTCAAAGTTTGCTTCGTGCAAAATGCCTGGGTTAAGGGGTGTAAATTGGAAAGGCTATAAATTATCGTCTGAGAATACAGGGAAGATGCTATGATAAGGATTGTGAGAAATCTTTACTGCTTGATCTTCAAAAGTCATGACTAGCATAACAAGGTAAAGTGGGAAAACCTAGAAATAGGCTGAGCCACTTAGTTGGGAAACTTAGGGCCTTTCTGCACTACACTGTTATAGTGCTATTATTCCACTTTCAACATCTTAAGAATCCTGGGGGGGGGGGGGGGCCTTTCGAATTCTAAGACAAAGAACTCTTGGGCCTCAGTAAACTACAAACCCCAGAATTCCACAGGATGTTGAAAGTGGGATAATGGCACTATAATAGTGTAGTGCGGAAAGGCCCTTACTGTTGTTGTTAGTGAGCGAATGAGATATTGAAGGGAGCCTAATTTGCATATGTTATGTGGAATGCCTATGTAAACCTGTATAATGCTATGGACTCCAGTCATGGCAAAACCTGAAGCTTTCATGCTTCTAAGTCTATGTTAAAGTTTGGGTTTTGGGAGGGTTCTGATATAAAACTACGGTAATATTTGAAAAAATATTCTGAGGTATTTACTCAAACCTGCTTTTGGGTGTAGTGTGTTGTGCTGGGGAAGGAGTGGGAGGAGGGAAGAATATTTTGCTTATTTATCGTTGGACCTTTTTTTCTGACCCACCTTTCTCTCATGGCCAGGTTTCTCATTGTTTACTTGGATGGGTAGTATAAAAGGAGACACCATGACAGAAAAACTCCTCCCTCTCTCTTTAAAGAATTTGTCCTTGTAGCTGCATGCTCCTCCATTCCCCAGTGAACTATACCCACATCATAGCAGTGTGTGAGGCCAACACGGGAAAGTATGTGGAGCATGGCATGACATTTGATAAACTGCCACAGAAGCAGTCCTTTGTCAAGTTACTGGCGTAGAAGAGAATTTTCGTGTGCTCTTTGGCTAACCTATAAAAATCAGTAGAGTCTTTGGAAAGCGAGTGGCTGAATTATCAGTGATAGCTTTCTTGCAAAGGTCATCGCTAAACTGCAAACACAGACAGGTATCCTTCATTGCATGGTCTCCAATGACTCTTCCTGAAGGAGCATAACCAATTCCTTCGCGACTGCTGACAGAGTTTGGTTGGCTAGAGATGTATCTGTCCATAAAGCTGCACTCATAATAGCAGAGAATAATTTCCCTTTTTGTATTCCTGGGACTGTAAATTTTTTCATATTGTCCAACCGTTCCTTTTTTGCTCAATTCTGCCTTCACGTTGTGTATAACAAATAGTCTCTTGGCTTCTGGTAGGACTGGTTAATGTGCATCTCATCTCATATTCCATTATTGTATGGCATATATTTTACTGCTTAACATAAACATGATGAAGTCTCAGGTGTCTACGACATATATGGAATTACTGGCAAAGTGCCACAAGAGTGTCACTTTTAATGCAGCTAATTCAGCAGCAAAAAGCCCTTCAAGAAATATTCATTTCTCCCTCCATCTATATGTAAGTTCCATATAGTTTGTCACCTGCAAAAGAAAAAAAGTCACAGTTGTTTCAATTATCTTAAGGTAACCAGGGGAAAAAAAAACCTAGAAACATTTCTTCTCCTCTTGTGTGGAAGCCCAATCATTTAGCAGCCTGGAGGAATTTTATTACTCACAAAGAAGCAGGTATATTTACCAGAAAAGACTTTAGGAACACGTAATTGAGAACATTTTGAACTCTCTTCAGCTTAGTAAGTGCAAAATGTACTCTAAGCTTTTAAAATATTCCCCAAGCACCATTCTTTTACATTTTCAGTAGTGCTGTTAGACAGATCTAAGTCAGACTGAGACCTAATACTCCATAGAGATGGAGCTGACATCTCCTGGAAGAGAGGCAGAGGTGCACTTGTTAGCCCTGCAAACACACTCCTGGTCATCACTGAAACCTGGACATACAGGTTCAGATCTAAGTCTAGAAGTACACACAAGCTTCAAACCTGAAATTTCAGAGAAGTATCGCCCCATCCTGCACAAGCTGGATCTCTGTTCCCCAATCTGTCTTATACCTTTTCTACACAATGATACTCTCCTACATTGTTCCGTTGCAATCCAGGCAGCACCTCTGCCAGGGTGGGAGCATTTCCCCAATGCTCCCCTCCACATCCAACTGGCTGCTTGCAAAAGGGAGCATGAGGGACATGCTCCTTCCTTCCTCACTGCAGCTGGCCTTTTTCCTGTGCTGCAGTGGTGAAGGAAGCATGTGATTGCACTTTTGGCCCTTCTGGCTGACTGCAATGGAAGGCTTGCACAATCAGGGGCCATTGACAGAGTTTTTCCATCAATGATATACTCTGCGATTGCACCAGCTGGGCCCAGACTGGTACAGTGTGATCTGTATCAGTACAGGAAAAGGCACTAGAGGCAGGAGTGGTAATGTCAAGGAGCCAGAAAATGTATTAGGAAGCAGCCTATGAGTTTCTCATGGCTTACTAGATGCACAAAGTGTATGCATACTACATTTTATAAGAATAGGAAAAAACAGGGAAAAACTCAGTGGCAGGTGGTAGAGCAACTAGTAAGCCAGTGATATTAATATTAAAATAAATACAGTATACTGAAGATACCTCCAGCTCAAGTCAAGTTTTGGCCCCATTTTGGAGATCCTTTAATGGTCTGCCACCTCCTCCTGTTCCAGATGCCTATATGACCCTCTTCTAGCTTCAGTCTGTATAACTGTCCAAAGGGGACGACAAAACAAGAGAACACAGTACTTTCTCCTTTTATCAATTGCTTGTGCATTCAGTGAGGACAGGTAGACAGACAATGACAATGAGAAGAAAGAGGAGGTCCAGGAGGCTCTCTAGGAACTGACAGTGGTGTGGTATGGATTGTAGTGGATGCTCAATTGAGCCTAGCCCTAACAGCTCTTTGGCTGGTAGCTATAGCAAGCAGTAAACAGACCAGTATGTAATAGGCTAGGACTTGGCTTCGCCAGGTGAACAGCAGCCTTAAGGGATGACATGCAGGAGCAAGCACACCAGGAGCTAATCAGGCTGTGGTAAGAACCAGCTGACTCCTACCTCCTTAAGCTTCCTTAAGGGTAGTAGCTCAATGCCAGAAACAACTTGTGTGTTGCTGGCCCTTCTCTTGTGTTCTCTGGACTCCCTGCTCATTGTCTGCCTGGACTTTCTGACCATAGACTGTCTGGCTGTGTTGCCTGCTGAATTCCTGGGCATTTGGATTGTTTCTGGACTGTGAATAGGTAAGCTGTACTGACTGTTAGTGTCTCTGTTGACTTTGAATGGCCACCTGCTGATCCTGCACTCGGTTGCCTGGCATGGACAGCCGGCATCTGTGATACAGTATTCTTGTTGAGATAATGCCCTCTTCTGGATGTCATTTATAAAAAAAATACCCAAGCTACCTGGAGTTCATTTAACATATAGTAATTGAATTTAGTGGGTGTAAAAGTGCTGAGGGGATATTGGTTGGAAAATGAAAAAGCAATTTGGATGCCGTCCTTGCCTATTATTGTAATACTTAATCTGGGACATTCATTTTCTGTGTCCATCTGTGAAGCTTCGGCTCAGCCTCCTTCTCTAGCTGAACTTCCTGGAGAAATCCTTTCAGTCTTACATGCATTGCTTTGCCCTTCCGTTTAGATCATTTGACAGCCAAATAAATAATTTTCACCTTGGAAGTAATTTCTGTTATTGGGGTCTTTATGATTTACTCTTCAAACTTGCAACATGTAGCAGCTTAGTGAAATAAACGAGGCAATTTAGCAAACTGGAAGAGTCCTAGAGTGAAAGTTGATTGCCTTTTCTTACCTTGTTTTATTTCAGCAAGTCAGCAAATGGCTTTTTTCTGTGCTGCAGATCTTTGGCTATGTGAATTTGCCTTGAATTAGGACACTTTCACTAGCAGCATCCAGAATACTTTTGGGGCTGTTTCTAAGGTCCAGTCTAGACATGATGTGGTAAATAAATGATTGGGATACCTAATAGGGTTTTATTTTGCTAATTATCAACTTCAGAGGAATGCTTTACAGATTAGGAAAATTCTTTGATGTCCTAAAACCTTCTCCTGAAGTGTCATTTTCTCATAGTAATCTTCAGAGGTCTTTTCTGCACGGGGCGAGGGAATCGACCCGTGCCGGTACTCACCAGACCTGTGTGCTCCATGCAGAGGTCCAGGCTGGTCCGGAGCAGTGCGTGGCTGCGCTCCATGCTTTTAAAAGACCTGTTTTAAGCAATCTTTCAAAAGCACACTGAATGACCACTTTGGGTTGTTCCAGAGCGGGCTGAAATCCGGAACTACACAAAGTAGTCTGGACCCAGTCTGCTCCCAGGTGTAGACGTCCTCTCTGGAGGACACTCTGCACCTTTTCAAAAACCCTGTGCAGAAAAGGCCAAGAAATCCCATGGTGCTGTTGAGTACTAAAACAAAACATATGCTAGAGCTAAAGGCCCTTCCAAATGACACAATTATAGCACTATGATTTTACTTGAACAGCCATAGCTGCATCCTATGGAATACTGAGATCTGTACTTTGGTGAGGCACTAGAGTTCTCTGTCTGAGAATTCTAAACATTCCCTAAACTGTGAATTGCAGGATTCCATAGGATGTTGCCATGGCAATTAAAGTGAAATCATAGCACCATAACCAAGTAATGTGAAAGGGCTTCTGATAAGAGCTCTTTCTTGTGATTTTCTTTCCAGATTGCAATGGTATTTGTATCTTGTCAAGAGCATGTCTGGGAAATTGGAGAAGAATTCCTTTACCAATAACATGCACCAGTACCAAGGGATAACCAACCATGAAGGGGGAACAATGGTGGAAATGTCTATCACAGTAACATTTAGGCCTCCAAGAGTAGAATGCCTTCTCTACCCATGGACTTCTTTGTCTGTCCATGAAGAATTAGGTTTGAAATTTATTATAAACCAAAGGATATCTTCCCAGCCACTATAGGACTGCGCTCTACACTTCATAGCTGAGACTCAGTACATTTTAGAGCTGAGCTAGATGACCAGGATAATTAGGTGAAACAGGTCTATCTGAACTTGCTTAAGTTAAGAACTCTGTTGAAGGGAATGAGGTTGAAAGATAAATACCAAAAAATTCTAGTTTAATATGGTTTTCAGTTAATTAAAATTAATTATATCCATTGTGATCAAAGTTGTCCATCAGAAAGAAAGAAAGAGAAAACAAAATAGTAATATGATGGCTGAAATGTTTGCATTGTCTAATTTCCTCTAGTCCATCCTCATGAAAACATGCAGCGAAGAAATTTGAGAAATCCCATCTCACTGGGTAATTTTGCTCCCCTCAGTGACACTAATGTCATGAATGAAGAAATGCTCCAGTGGTGATGGGGAGCTATTACGGTGCACTTGCACTTGAAAAGATTCTGTTAGACAGCAGTCAAGCATCAGTGCATTTGATCCTGTGCTATGGTAACCAGCAAAGTTGGTTGCTTAGAGTTTTGAAATTCAACCAAGCATAGAAGAAGAGAAAAGCACAAAAGCAGAAAGTACATCATAGCTGAGATTTATAGTGAAATGAAATAAACCTTTACAGTACAGGAAAGTAAGAGGGAAAGAATGTAGATCTATGGCTGAGCCACAGCTTTGACATGAACCTATCACTAGCAGACATTTTAGTTCTTACTTTGGAGTGGTCTTATTGATTTATTATTAAAAAGCTAGGAAGTCTACTTTTGAGTTGGTCCACTCTTACTTGCCTCTCTAGTTGGCTTTTACATGAGGTCTTGGAATACCCTTTCTCCCAGTTCTTGCTGAGTTTCAAGAGGCAGAAAAGGAGGGGGGGTAGGAGGAGGAGGAGGAGGGAGAGAGATGAAAGAACCTGATTCAAAATGTCTGCAGTACAGATGTACCTGAGTTAACAAAGCCTCTGACAAAGGTTCTTTTTGACAAAGCCATTTTATTTCTGCTCAGCTCCCACTTTATCTGGTCTTCTGTCCAGTGCTGCATGGACACTGGGAGGATTGTGAAGGAGGGCTGGAAAAACACAGATTTTTGGTGTCGCAGCAGAGGCCTGCAGTAAACACTGCAGCTGGAAAAGAATTGGATTCTACTCCGATTGATCCCATGGCAGATATGTAACCTGCCTACAACAGGCAAGGTAAATAGTAGCTGCCTCCAGAATCCCTCACTGAGCATGTGTGAACAGTAAACCAGAGAAAAGTGGAGGGCAGAAAAGTTTGTTTCATCAGCTCTCCCCAGCACGTTAAAAAAAACTATAGATGGTGGCAAAACTATGTTTGGCCACCAAAAGGAAAGCATAAGATAAATGTCGGCTGGTGAAGGAAAAAAAAAATCTTCCCTGGATACATTTTGGAAGAAGTTCTCAAATGGTCCCTAGAAAATGCAAAAAAAATTTTTTCTTTACTTTTTCAGGACTTACCTGACCCAGTTTTATTCTATACATACATATTATTAGTTTTAAATTTAAAAAATTGCTGAAATGTATTGAATTGCTCTTCCTTTTTGTGGTCTAGCAAACTATCTCTGTTGCATGTTATTTCTGCCTCAGGCACAAAAGTTTCTGTTAAAGAAGTAATGATCAGGAACACATGTACTTTGTTAACTGAAGTATACTTGTAATACATGTGGATATATATGGCCACCATGTCTATTATAACACCTAGGCCTTTTCTGCGCTTTGTTTTTAAAACGGGGCAGTGTGTCTTCCAGCGAGGACGTTTGCACTTGGGGGCGAACTGGGTCCGGACTACTTTCTGTAGTTTCGGACTTCAGCCCGTTCCGGAACGACCAGAACTGGTGGTTCTCCGCGCTATTGAAAGACCGCTTAAAACAGGTCTTTCAATAGCCCAGTGCCCCCCAGTCAGTTGCTGCGCTCCTGTGTAGATCTGCAGGCTCGCACCAGCGCGAGGCTGCAGATCTTCCGGGAGTGGGCTTCTGGCTGGCGAGTTTCTCTGGTTGGTGGAGAGCCTCCACCAACCGGAAGCCTCCATTTTCGTCCCTGGAGCAGTGTGTAGCACGGGCACGCACTGCTCTGGATCAGTGTGGATCGTCGGAGGGAGCGTGCCAGTCTGGTGAGTAGCAGACTGCCCCGTTTTCTTCCCAAAGTGCGAAAAAGCCCCTAGTGATGTCCTCCCATTGGTTCATTCATTTCTGTTCAGCTATACAAAAGTTCAACATGCTTGTGGTTCTTATATTTAAGGCTCAGCTCCTTCTCATCTTCAGGATTTCACTTTTCAGTATCTGAAAATGCTAAGAGACAATGACGTGTTCAGCAAAAGAAGGCTGTTCAAAGCCAGTGGATGGATGGGTCGGAGGAAGTGTAGTTACAAGAAAGGATACCAGCAAGGTTCGTGGTATGTGTACCAGGCCCAGTCAATCCATAAGCATCTTGCTTTTGGCAGTCACACAGGTCGATGTTACATATCTGCATTATCTTTTCTATAGTAAAGGGCTCTGCAATTTAAGCACATGGAATTATAGGTAAGTCACTGGCCAGCCTTATAATTAGGCCAAATGAGGCAGGTGACTCAGAAAGGAGATTTCAGGTATCCTGAAAGGGCATAAAATCATTAGTTACTGCAATCTTTATTACTGTATTTTTACTGGTAGGGAGAACAGAGGTGCTTTTGGGACATTTTGTGTCTGCCTCCTCCTCCTCCTCTTTATTTCTATCCTGTTTTTTCCCCCGAGGGGACTCAAAGTGTCTTGCAAACTTAAAAAAGCATAATTAAAAACTGTAATATACAAAAGTTAAAACACAGATTAAACAGCAGTAATGATTAAAACAATGTTAAAATACATTAAAACAGCATACAAAGCAATTAAATAGCAATTAAAATAACCAGCACCATTCTATATACAAATAACTTGGCCACATTTGTGTAATATGCAAGCTGACTTACATAGGGGAGGGGGATGTCTTTTTTGTCCTGAGCCTCAGATAGCAAAATATACTTTAACCACATATCATGAGATTCATAGATGAATTCCTAAATTCCTATGAAAACACAGTTTGAATCTGGAACCTAGGAAATGATATGAGTGGCATTTTTGTTCCTTCTCAATGCAGTGTATTCTATCACTGAAATCCAGGTTGAAGGAAAAATGGAAGACCCAGTATATTTCATTGGGTTTTTCCTAAACAAAGTATGCTGCTCAGAGAACCTCACAGTAAGCACTAAGTGCTAAAAAAACAAACAAACAAAAAACCCTCTTGAAGGAAGTAAATGCAGGTTTGTTTGTTTTTTTGCAAGATAACAACAGAGATAAGAAAAACTAACTCCATACCAGGCAAGTTGTATTGGAACAGATGAGAAATGAAACTTTAAGCTTTTGTATCAATAAACTGAAGCTTATCTACTGGAAGCCATGACGTCCTATTTTTGACTGTGAGGGGGAAAAAAATCACAAACTTTAAAATGCCCAGCAAGACAAGCCTCTACACAGAGCCAAGGGAATAAAAGTTTCCACAAGAAGAAACAAGCTCTGCTTTTTAGAAGTCGAAACGCAATTGGGGGCACTGCAGCAGAGAAGTAGGAGAGAGTTCATAATAATTTGGGGGACAAATTGCTTTGAGATTCTGAAATCTCTCAGGGAAACCAGAAGGAATGCTTGTTCCTCCAAAATTGATGTGGTGAGTTAAACTCCAGAAAAAAAATCACAGCCACTTAAAAATAGATCAAGGGCAGAGCTTAGAATCGAGCTAAACTGGAGGATAATGATTTTCAAACAGCTTTGTGGGGGAAAGGGAAATGAATTGTAGCAGATCCATCGTGTACGCTATGAAAAAAAGTAATAAACAATGAAAATGCTTTCTCTGTGGACAGGGATCCTGGTCATATATTTGAGGGACTTTTTTTTTTTAAAAAAGCCTGTTAAATATAGTACAAGAACTTTTGGAATCATTACAACAGACAGGAGTATAATAGATTTTGGCATGTTAGGGGGATTGGACTGGTGATCTATTGAACTTTATGTCCTGCAACTACTTCCCACCGTAGAAATGCACACAATTTATTTGAAGCTTTCACGTCCATAAATACAACTACACAGGTGAAGATCTTCTAGCTACAATCTTTTAGAATTTGGAATATGGTACCTTGAGAGCTGTATTTCCAGTTACTTGTAGTGAAGTACAATCTCATAAAGTGAGGTAGGATTTATTACATTGATTACACTGCAAAAAGAAAGCATGTTGTGACAGGATGCTTCACAAAGGCCTAGTTCTCACAAACATCAAATAGAAAGCTAAATACAAAGTATATCACTTCAATTGCAGCTCATATGAACCCCCCGCCCCCATTCTGTCTGTCTTTCTCTCTCCTTCCTTCCTTCTCTTTCTTTTCTTTAATAGATTGAGAATCTATGATTATATCATTGCAGGTAGTCCCTCCAATGACGTAAATGGCAGCTATTTCACACCATCATTGTGTTCATATTTGCTGTAGCCTATTCAGCACCTAGTGGTCAGCCTTCTGTATTAATCTAGGCTCATCTGTAGATGTCTCCATTAATCTGCCACCAGAGCCATACTCAAAAATTCTAACAGCTTATAGAATCTATCAGAGCAAAGCTCTTAAGAACTGATGGTTGCCTTCAATAGGATTTGTGGAGATTACATATCAATCATTCCTAAATGCCTAATCCAGTGTGATGATGCCCATAAATATATAGATAATATTCTTGAATAATCAACCAGGTTGGATGAAGAAATAAGGCTATGACCAGCAAGAACTCTTTGTTATGTCTATTATGCAACAGTGAGATTGGGGGGTGGGGGGACTCATACTATGATTCCACTGTTACATCTCTGGCATGCCACCCATCATGGTTATTCTAAGTGGTAAGGAGCCTGTTACTATCAGGCTCAGAGAAGCCACCAGTAGATCCCTTGGTTAATTTTCTGTGATAAGTTTGCCAGGCACTTTGAGGAAAAAGTAGTTTATATTTCTTCAGAACTTGATGCCACAACTATCAAAGACTGGTCAAATTTCCTGGGATAATATTCATTTATTGCTGCCTGCTGATATTGAATTACATGCCACCACATGTAAGCTTGACCCTTGTTCATCTTGGCTAATGAAATCTAGCAGAGGTGCTAGGTTGAGAAGGTTGAGGTTGTGGGAAATGCTTCAATAGGCCAAGGGGAGAAGCCTGCTGTCCTGAAGGAGGATCTCTGGACCCAGAGGTGTGTGAGAATTACAGCCCCATTGTTAATATCTCCCGTCCCCCCTTTTTTTGGACAAGATGCTCAAGCATATTGTGGCTCTTGGAGGAAACAGATTATCTGGACCTATTTCAGCCTGGAACCAGTATGATGCAGTGGTTTGAATGTTTAACTAGGACTCTGGGATACTAGTGTTTGAATTTGGTCATGGAAACCCACTGGGTGACCTTGGATAAGTCGAATTCTCTCAGACTCAAAGAAAGGGAAAGGCAAACCCCCTCTGAACAAATCTTGCCAAGGAAAATCCAACAGTTGCAACTTTAGCATTACTATAAGTTGGAAACAACTTGAAGGTATACAACAACAAACAAATTTCAGCCTGGTTCAGGCCAGGGCAGGGCACTGAAATGGCCTTCGTTACTCTCACTGATGACTGTATGAAAGACAGGGAGAGTATTAGCATTTTGGTCTTTCTAGATGTGTCAGAGATATTTTGATATAATTGGTCATGATATCTTACTGGACTGGCTCTATTAGCTGAAAATAGGGGGCACTGGGCTATAGTAGTTCTACTACTATGTACAGGACTGTTGCTGAGAGCAACACTGGGGGAATCCTGTTCACCGATTAAGATGTACTATAGGGTTTTATCTTTTCCCCATGCTCTTCCATATCTATATGAGGCCACTGGGGGAGGCCATACAGATATTTGGGATGGGGTGTTACCAGTATGTTCATGACACCCAGTTTGTGACATGGGAGAGGGCCTTCTCAGTGGCTGCTCCCAGGCTCTGGAACTCTCTGGCTGAAGAGATCAGACTGGCACCCTCCCTGCCCACCTTCAGGAAACAGTTAAAGACATTCCTATTCTAGCACTATGGCCCTTTTCACATGGGGTAATTAAAATGGTGTAGACCGACTTCTAACAGAGGTCGTCTACACTGTGGGGTGTGCTGGGGCATTTATAATTTTGAGGTTCTACACCTCAAACCGCCCTGAAGTGACTGGAAGTGGCGCCGCCGCGTGTTTTTTAAAAACCACTTTTCAAGTGGTTTTTATAAAACACGAGCGTGCAGCCCCGTTCCACCCCGTTGCATCGCCCTGGTGTAGATTTGCAGGCGAGCTTCTCCAGTTGGTGGAGAGCCTCCGCCAGCCGTTAGCAGCCATTTTTGATGCCGCCGGATGCCGCAGGAGTGTGAAGCAGCAAACTTGCGCTGCTCCTTGTGGCGACGGACTTACCCGGCTTCTGGTAAGCTCCGTTTCTGTGCGTTTTACCCCATTTCTCCCTCCATGTGTGGAAAGGGCCTTAATATGTAATTTGTGTATAGAATGGTGCTGGTTATTTTAACTGCTATTTAATTGTTTGTGTGCTGTTTTAATGTATTTTAAGTGTTTTAGTCATTATTGCTGTTTAATCTGCATTTTAACTTTTGTATATTAACAGTTTTTAATTATGCTTTTTTTAAGTTTGTAAGCTGCTTTGAGTCCCCTTGGTGATAAAAGCAGGACAGAAATAAAGATCATCATCATCATCATCATCTACTTTTCTTGTCATCGGAGTTTGCTGAGGTTGTGCAGGTGCCTGAGGATTCTGTAATAGTCTGGATAGGAGCCAGTTAACTGAAGTTGAATCCTAATACATAATGTATAGAATGGTAGTTTTTGAATCCAGGAACCGGGCAAGCTGCTTACTTTGGATGGGGTCACATTCCCCCTGAAAAAGCAGATGCATAGGTTGAGAGTACTCCTAAAGGACCGTGTGGACTCTGTGGCTCAGAATGCTTGGTGCCAGCTCTGAATGATGACCCAGCAACAGCCTTTCTAGAATGGAGATAACTTAGCTACAATAGTACATGCACTGGAAACTTCCTGATTAGACTACTGTAATGAGCTCTATGTGAGGCTGCCCTTGAAATGGCTTGAAAACTACAGGTAGTGCAAAATACAGAAGCTAAAACTGCTGACTGGAGTACCAATAGATAACACATAGCACTGGTATTACAGGAACTACACTGGGTTCCGTTTCACTTCTGCTCTGAATTAATGGTGGTGGTGATGATGACATATAAAGCCCTAAATGACAGGGACATGATACTTGAAAAATAGGTGGCTTACAATGCTTACTTGCCTCAGTGGTCCTCATAAGGTATACCAAAATGAGAGCAGTTCACGTATTAGCATTCCTTCTGCTGTTTAACCATGCCAGCTTCACTCTGATAATGAATTTTTGCTCATAGGCTGGGACCTCTCTCCATCTCCTTTTCATGCTGGATAGCTAAAGCCTTCTGTCACAAGGAGGGATGAGAGAGCCCTATTCGAGCTATGAACTTTATCAGAATTTCTAGATGGCTGGATATAAATTGCCTGCATGTAGTGTAGATGCAGATGATCATAGAATTGGAAGGGACTGCAAGGGCCATCTATTCTTACCCCCTGCTCTATGCAGGAATAAGCAGCTAAAGCACTCTTGCAATATAACCATCCAACTTCTTGATTTAAAGACCTTTAAATTAGCAGAGTCCTCTACCCTACAAAACATTTCACTATCAACCAGCTCTTCCTATCTGGAAGATCTTCCTAACATTTAGGTAGAATCTTTTTCCTGTAATTTGTTGGTTCGTGTTCTAGTCTCTGGAGCAGCAGAAAATAAGTTTGCTCCATCTTCTCTATGACATCCATTCGGCTATTTAAGTATGGCTTTCATGTCACCTCTCATTCTTTGCTTCTCCAAGCTGAACATAGTCGCCTCCTTAAGTCATTCCTCATTGGCTTGGATTCCAGATTTTTTTATTATCTTGGTCTTCCTCCTTTGGACACATTCCAGCCTGTCAACATCCTTCTTAGATCATAGCATGAAAAATTTCTGTGATTCCTTTTCCCTGGCCTTAAAGTTAGATCCTGGTATGCAGAACTTCTGCTGCATATCCAGGGAAAACCCAGTAGCCTGAGGGATTCTGTGCTGATGGCCCTGTATATCTCTGGAGACCAGATGTATACTCAGATGTATCTGCTTTTGTCAGCTGAAAGCTTGTATGAGAACTTTTTTTTTGCATTATTCTTGCTTTTTGCCCTTGGGTAATCAATAAGTTGTCATGTTGTAGTATCAACCGTTTCACTTTGTCAGAGCTGGAACCTGAATGCATGAAGCTCCTAAGCTCAACACATTTTCAGAACATGCTATGTGATCATCTGTCAATGGGTGTTTGGACCAATCCTAACCAAACAGAAGGACTGGAAATCTTACATTTGCTATAAGCAAGGAATAATTTTTAAAAAAATGACAAATCTTCTTTTAATTCCACTGTAATGATTTTTATAAAACACAAAATGATTCCTCTTCTCCATGATGAAATTCTACAATGTGTTCATTAGTTAGGATACAATGGGCATAAGAAGCCTTTCTCCATCGCCTTCTGCAGTGATAATAAATACTATGTTCATCAGTGCTGGTGGAGAGCAGATGGCTTCTTTGGTATTTCAAGTGACAGTACTGATGTTATGAATAGAAATTCAGATGCAAAAGAAATGCAAAAGCGAGGCCTTCTTTGGAACTAATTGAAATGTCAGACAACAGGATATTAAACATGAAGTCTAATGCACCTTGATGAGACTAGTTTGGCATGTCAACAGAAGGACTGCATACCTGTTAAGTGTTGAAAATGAAAAGAGAATGAGATTTAGGATCCATACCACACAAGGGACTATGCATATCTCGTGGGAGTTCTTAGTTACTCATTTTTAAAAATGGCATTGTCCCCCACGTAATATCATCAACTGTTTCTGAAACTCTTTTCTGTTTCAAGATTTACTGGCCATGATACAAAAGACTGTTTTTGAAGTGGGGGAAGAACTCAAGTTCGCTGCCCCTTGGCATACAAAGCAAGTCATACTATTATCTGACTTTGGTACTTAGTCTTTGTTATATTAATGTATAAATGGTGCATTACAGTTTTGTCTGACAACAAGTTTATTATTATCTATTCAAGGCATTTATTGATCACTTCCTGGGCCAGCAGGCTCCCTGAAGTGATGCACAATTGGGAAAAAATGCTTTAACATTAAATAAGTAACTAAAAACCAATTAAAAATACTGTATTTGCTGATGTAGAAGACTCACTTCTTCATGAAAAATATTGTTTGAAAATGGGGCGCATCTTATATGCCAGTGTGTCTTATATGGCAGCAAATAGTATTTGCCAGTGTATAAATGGGGTGCATCTTATCTATGGGTGCGTCTTTTACGCCAGCAAATATGTTAATCAAAGCTCATGTTTAAAATAGCATACAAACAATTTAAGAAAACACTTGGATAACACACTCTAAGAGTCCACTGCCATGCAAAACACTATCTTCACTGCCCAAGAGAAACTCAGAAGGGATGGAGCAAGCCCAACCTCTGTCAGGAGGGAGTTCTACCATCTGGGGTACTGCTATGCAGGACCCCAGATGGTAGATGTTATGTGTACCTACCAGTCTAGCCTGATAGTGTTGCGACTTTCTTGGGAGACAGAGTTCTACAGTCCAGGGGGCTGCTTCAGAAAGCCCTATAATGTATACCCAGCAGCCTAGCCTTACAGAGTGGAGGGACGCATAACAGGGCTTCCACTTAGGTATGTTCTTATGGGAGAAGATATCCTAGTCCCAAGCTTATAGGTCAAGACCAGCATCTTGAATTGAAATCAGAAGGAGATTGGAAGTTCATTGCTTTAATTCTTTTACAGTTGACGAATTCTATCCCTTGATGTAAGCTGTTTTTAGTGTGCTCATAGCTGTGTTCAGCTCCAAGCTAGAAGATAAGCATTCCCACTGTTGGATGTCTCTCTTGTGCCAAACTGCACAGATCCTCTCCAGAAGGGAAAGAAAGTTGTGCCCTTTCCAGGAATAGTTCTAGAGAAGAAGAAATGTCTGCCTCTACATATGCTTTTCCTAGGAATGAGAAAACATGTTACTTTTTCTTTCTTCCACAGCCTGTTTCTTAAATTCTCATACAAACAGTATGTTTTGGAAACTTTGTTCAAATCAAGTATTCACAAGAGCAGTCTAAGACATTTTGCTACCTGAGGTAGATCATCAAAGGGTAATCCATCACCCTAGGACAAAGTATATCTAGCCTAAGTTGGTCAAGATATATCGGCACCCAAGGGAGGAAAAACACAAGAAACTCCTTCTGAAAGTGAAAATGCAATTATACTCATTAAAGAAATCCTACCCAAATCAGAAATCAGCTATATTGTTACCCTGTTCACTGGAGGTCCCGGGAGGGACACCTAAATAGCCAAACTATAAAACACAATTTTTGGGAAAATTAGCTGGAGCACTCACTTAAGCTAGTGAGAGGCAGGGTAACTTGGCAGGATCTTGCAACCCAGCGCCTACGGGGTCAGGTCAGTCAAACAGCCAGACGGATTTAAAGTAACAGAAATGATATTTTATTACATACAAACAAATATTAAAGACACCACATTCACACAGCTAACTAAGAAATTAGAGGTTGGATTAAGGATAGAGATTTTCAGGGAAAATGGATGATATGACACCTGTCCTGAAGCTTGAGTTCATTGGTCTGGAGTCTCAGTACGTGGGACTGAGGGGACGGCTCACCAAACAAAGCGGCAGCAAGGCTTGATGGAAGTTCGGAGCGATCCGAGGTTGCTGCGGTCTCAGCTACTGGAGCTGAGGGGAAGGCTCACCCAAGCAAAGCAGCAGCAAAGTGGGATGGAACTCAGGAGTGATCCAAGGAAGGTCTCAGAATCAAGGGTTTTTATAGGGAGAAGTGTGACTGCAGGCTCTGCCTTACTCGGGGACAACAATGAGTTTTTGGTGGGAGCCAATGTCTCAGAAAGGTCACAATTTAGCATGATTGAGTTAAGTCCGAATTGACAAAGAGGTAGACTGTATGCAAATGCTCAGTGCTTGGCCTTTAAGCTTCTAGCTTGCCAAGTTACCTGCTCAGGGCAGGGAGTCCTTTGTAAACAGCGTGCATATATAATGAGGGTGTTTGCAGGGAGGTCTCCTAAAGCGGTGATCTGGCTATTTCTGGCCTGCCGGTATTGTCTTGGGATATCGCAGCATTTGATGGCCGAGCCTAGTTCTGTGGTTCTCCAGAAACATGTGGAGAGGGGTAGCAGAAGAGAGCCAAACTATTGACATCAAAATGATATCTTTATGCTATCTCCAAGGAGGCCTAACCTGCAGTAACAATATGAAGCAATTGCCTCACTTGTCCTAATGGTCATGCAAGGCTAAAGTAGTTCTCTTTTCCTTCCACATGCATTGTCCAGAATAATTTTTCAGTAGTTTCTCCCCACTGCATTTTATCATACTTTTGTTTCAGTTCTGTCACTTAACCTCCACTGATTCACAGATGCAGAGGCATCCTTAATTTTGCTGCCTTTCATGTATTCAGATCTAACAACTTCCCCTCAAATATGTACTATATAATGAATTCCTAGAGCTGACACTGTTTCATCTCAAACTTGCATTTTCCTCTAATTGATTTAGATGTATCATGAGGTAAAAAAGTTATGTTTTCTATAAGAGTCTTCAGGTGGTGGAGCTTTTACAGTTTTTTTTAATCTCAATGTTTTTGAATACAAATTTGATTTGCAATATGGAATTTTATCTGTACTGGAAGACACTCTCCAGGTCTTGTTGAACAGCTGTGCCTCCTGTGGTACCATTTTAGAACACATTTGGCTGTTTACTTATGTTTCAGTTTCTTGGTAGCATATGTATCATCTTCTTTTGGTATTCAGCCATGACTTTTATCTATCACTGTAGAAAGAATGGCATGCTGTTCAACATGTTTATGTTGGTAAGAGAGCCCTCTAGACAGAGTGTTATGTTTTCAGTGAAGTTCTCCATCGGTGGCTCCCTATAACTGGCTATCTATGGGGACCCTTCAAAGAACTCAGAAACTGCTTAGGCTTCAAATCTTCAGTTCCTGATTTCCCTGCTCTTTAGCTTTCAGCATTTAAGCTTTGAATGTTGAAAGAAAGTGTTGTGAAGGGAAGGAGACAGATGGTGTACGGGGAGAGAAGTGGAACGCTCATGTAGACAGAGAATTTAATAGCAGGAAACTTCATGACACATATCAACAGCTCAGGCCACTAGGAAAAAAAATGGGAAAGGAAATGTTCTGGGCATTTCTTAAGCTGCAATCATGTGTAGCATTGTATTAACAATTGCATGATCTGATCATTGTATGCAGATGGAGTAAGCAAGGGCAGATCAAAATATATTCGTAGATCATGGGATGTTGTGCATCAAGGATGCATCACTGCCAATCATTTAACAAGAACAAAAACACAAATATTTTCCTCCACACAAATGAAAATATGCTACTCCAATGAGGAATGCTGAAAGTGAGAGAACAAAGAATCATATTTACATGTTTTTTTTTCCAAAATATACTTTTAATTCAGTCTTGATACAAAAAGCAATATTTTTGGAAGCACTGAGTTGTATGTTTTCCTGTCCACCCATCTTGTATCCCTACTTGGTACACCACAGGGTTCCAGTAAAAGCAAACCAACTAACTTCAAAATAGACCCCACAAGACTGAAGTTTTAAGACCATCCTTTTGATACCCAAGGAGGAAGGTTCCACCTTTCTTGTGTGTATCTGTGCATCAAGTTCCTTTGGTAGTGCTAAGCAAATATTTTTTTTCTGTTAGTAGTAACAGTAGTACAGTGGAAGCAGAATTAGTATAATGGAGACACCAATACTTAATAAGTTTGTCGTGGTGTGAAGCATCTTACCTTTGAACATGGAGATTTCACCTTGTTCATTTTTTCTAACAGACAAAGAATATAGCCTTCATAACTTCATCTAAACTTTTATCAAATTATCTAAGCTAGTGGCCATCATTTTGTCTTGCCATAATGAATTCCAACAGTTAATTATGAGGTGTATAGTAAAGTACTTTTCTGAACCTTCTGCAAAAAAAGTTAAGAAGTTTTTACTTCTGTCTTGGAGAATAAAGATGAGTAGCAACAGAATGCTATATGTCATGCTTACTCAGAAATAATCTTCATTCAGTTCAGTGGAATTTATTGCAAGACACATGAATATAGATTGTAGTCTTACAGTGCATCAAATACATATCTACTCAAAAATAATATATCTACTCAAAAATAAGGCTAAATGTGTTGAATTCAGCTAATTCTAAGGTAAATGGGTATAGGATTGCTTTATGAGGTCCGTTTTGTGTTTTTTGAATGGAATGCTGGTGATCTTGGTATGTAGGAGCTCTCCGCAGTTCCATTGTCATGAACAGGTCATTACCTAGTCAGATTTAGATTCACTGCAGGTGCAGGGGACCAGTTAGGATGGTCAATCCCAGGAGGCTGGGGATTTGGGGATTTTCTTGTCACTTCAACAGGTGATTCTGTTGAAGCCTTGGCTGACCTCTTGAACAGGGAAATGGCCAGAGCAATGGACACAATTACTCCTGACCATCCTTTGTCACAGGGTGGAGCCAAACTAGCCCACTGGTTTTCCAGGGAGTTACTAGTGATAAAGTAAATGAGACAGAGACCAGAGCTATGTTGGCAAAAGTCTTGAAGTGAATCTGACTGAACATAGGCTAGGGCCTGTTTGAAGGCCTACTCCATGGTAGTGAGGGCAGCAAAGAAATTATTTTTTGCTGCCACCATTGCATCTGCAAGGAGTCATCCAGAAAAGGTGTTCCAAGTGGTCACAGGGATATTACATACTGATCCTGAAGTAGAAAATGCAGACTCCTTGACAGCCCATTGTGAAGAATTTGCATGGCGCTTTGCAGATAAAGTTGCTCAGATCTACTCTGACTTGGATGCTGTAGTTGATACAACTCCAGTGAATGTAACCTTGGCTTCTGTTTGCCCATTGTTGATGCATACTTTTCAACTTGTGTAGCCTGAGGATGTGGATAGGATCCTTGGAGGGGTGAGAGCCATGACATATGTGCCAAACCCTTGCCCTTCTTGGTTTAACAAACAGGCCAGAGAGAGACTGGTTGAGTGGGTGAAGGGGGTAGTCAATGCCTACAACAAGGCAGCATTGCTTAAGGGAGGCAGTTGTGAGGCTTTTGTTGAAATGGCCACCCTTGAACCCCACTATAATGGATAATTATTGGCCAGTGTCCAACTTACTATTTTGGGGCAAGGTACTAAAGCATGTGGTGGTCTCCCAAGTCCAGGGTTTTCTGGATGAAATGGATTATCTAGATCCACTTCAGTCTGGTTTCAGGCCTAGCTATGGGACAGCTTTGGTAGCCTTGCTGGATGACCTACACAGGGAACTGGACAGGGGGAGTGTGTTCCTGTTGGTTCTGCAGGGCCTTTCAGTGGCTTTTGATACCATTGACCATGGTGTCCTTCTAGGCTACATTGCTGGGATGGGACTTGGAGGTGCTGTTTTATGGTGGGTCTGTTCCTTCCTGAAGTGGTAAACCCAGAAAGTGGTGCTGGGAGACTCCAGTTTGACCTTTCGGCTGTTGGTCTGTGGGGTCCCCCAGGGTTCTGTTCTGTTCCCTATGCTGTTTAATATATATATGAAGCCACTAGGAGAGGTCATCTAGAGCTTTGTAGTGAGGTGCCCTCAATATGTAGATGACATCCCTTTCTACTACTCCTTTCCACCCCAATCTAAGGAGGCTGTCCTGGTCCTAAACCAGTCTCTGTCATAAGTAATGGACTGGATGAGGACAAACAAATTAAAACTTAATCCAGACAAAACAGAGGTGCTCCTGGTCAGTCAGAAGGCAGATCTGGGAATTGGCATTCAGTCTGTTTTAAAGAGAGATTCATTTCCCTTGAAGACACAACTTTGCAGTTTGGGTGTACACTTGGACTCAGCTTTGAACCTGGAGGCCCAGGCTTCTGTTGTGGCCAGGAGTGCTTCTGCATCTTTAAAACTTGTGCAGCAACTGTGTCCATTCCTTGAGACACCAGATCTGGTCACAGTGGTACATGCCTCGGTTACATTCCATTTGGATTATGCTAATGTTCTGTACCTGGGTCTGCATTTGAAGAGTGTTCTGAAACTTCAGTAGTCCAAAGAGCTGCAGCCAGACAGTTAACTGCGACAATATCACACCTCTGTTCAAATAGCTCCTCTGGCTGCCAGTTTGCTTCTGGGCACAAAATAAAGTGTTGCTTATAGCCTAATGTAATCTAAATTATTTGTCTGCTTTCTTTGTTTTTTTAAATCAAATTAGCTGGTCAGTTTGCCAGAAGATAGATAGATTGATTGATTGATTGATTGATTGATTGATTGATTGATTATTTATTTATTTATTTATTTATTTTCAAAGGTTTTCTTTCTTTCCTTTTCCTTTTTCTTTTTTGGGTCAAAGTTCTGACAAGAGTCATTAGTGTTGAAAAAGCAATGGCAAATCTTTTATATGTTAAATTAAAAAAAAAAAACTAGCCTAGAAGCATTGAGTTTTGTGCTTATCTATTTTAATTTTGACAGCCTCCTGTACAAACTGGAAACCAATAGTAAGTAATTTTATCTTTAGGATCATTGTGGCAATCTTGGAATTATTAATTCTCTTTACATTGTGGCCCTTTCCGCATGTGGAGGGGGAAACAGGGGAAAATGCTCTAAAACGGAGATTACCGGCAGCCGGGTAAGTCTGTCACCATGTGGAGCAGCACGATCTCACTGTTCCGCAGTCCTCTGGCATCCAAAATGGTGGCCTCGTCATCCAAAATGGCGGCTTCCAGCTGGCGGAGGCTCTTCACCAACCAGAGAAGTTCGCCAGCCTAAAGCCCGCCTCTGGCAGATCTGCAGGCATGCACTAGTGCGCGCCTGCAAATCTGCACTGGAGCGCGGCAACGGAGCTGCACGGGGCTGCACGCTCCATGCTTTTTAAAAACCTCTGAAAAGAGATTTTTAAAAAACATGCGGCGCCACCAGTTCTGGTCTCTTCGGAGCAGATTGAGGTGCGGAACTACGAAAAATAGTCCTCCCCAATCCACTCTTCCATTGGAGGTCGCTCTGCACCATTTTAATACCCCGGTGCGGAAAGGGCCTATCTGTGTTTCATTTTTATAATACATTAAGATTTCTTTCTGTTATAATATGAGGACTTAAAAATGAGCTTAAATCTAATGTCATACAAGAATAAAAATTAAAAGCAACCACTGTAGAGTCTCTGGGTAAGAGATGATGGGAACTGCGATCCAGGAATGTCATGAATGAATGAGATGGCCAGTTACTTCTATAACAGTTGATGGTTGAAATAAATTTCTTGTCTAATTACTACCAGCAAAATGAATGCAATCAAAAAGTCCACTAAATTTAAAGCATTTAAATTTCAGATTGAAGTCTAACATTAAAAAAATCCAAATTAAAATTACAAAATTCACACTTAAATTTTGATTGTTGAAACTGAATGTTCTAGCAAATTTTTAAACTTAATGAAAATTCATTTCTGGTTTATGGAAAAGCCTTGAGCCACTTGTGAAGTTTAGCAAGAGACAAATAATCCACCTGTAGTATTTATTCTGTGGTCTTTTAAACAGGCGCTGCAGTGACATTGTACTTTGAGGCTGTAAAGCTTTCTCTTTGGAGCTGGGAGTCTGATAGAGCTCTTAAGATTAAACAAAGCAATAAAATGAGCTTTCTAAAATACAGAAAACAATTCCCGCTGCTCTGATAAATAGGAACTTACTTTAGGGCCAATAGGGCTGAACCTGAAACTTGGTGGGAGTCTCTGTAGGGCTTTTGCATGCCTTTGAACAAGTTTTGAAGAGCTTCTAAACCTGCCCCTCAAAAGTAAGTCTCACTGGCATCAAGGAGGACTTATTTGCATTAATTATTTACAGTGTGCCACCAATGCACATTGCTTATTCATGAGCAGGCAGAATATAAGCCTTTGTACCTTGTTCTAAGGACTTCACAAAAAATATCATCTTGAAGAGTTAATTAAAAATGGTCCACATCTACAGTTGAGATGCAATGATACTGGATAATATTTACAATGAAATGAAAGAAAACACATTAAAGAGGAAATAAGCCTGAGCTAGGCAAAATCTACTTGTAAAGTTGTGCCTGTTCCTCAAATTGCTAGGTCAGCTGTAGGTGACCTGGGGGAAAAAAATCTACCTCGAACTATTTCTGTGGCCAAGTCACATCCCATTCCCTCTGGAATTAAGGGGTCAGCAGTAGAGTTGACATCTCCTCAATTAGAAATGAGAACACGTCTAGTTTTAACAGTGTTTTCCCCTTTCCCAGCTTCTATGAAAGATCATTTTGCTTTTCTAAGTCACTTTCAAAGTCGATGCATTCAAAGATGCTTTTCCAGCAATTAAATGGAACCCGTCTTTTCACTAAGAAGAGTTAGAGGAAGCATGTGGGACAATCCTATGTGTGTCTTTGGAAAAGTAAGTCCCCCGATGAGCTCTGGGACATGTTTCGAGGAAAGTGATCATACAATGGTGCCTTAAATGTATATATAAACACATTTATATCATCTATCTAAAGCAGAGCTTTCCAAACTTTTCATGTTGGTGACACACTTTTTAGACATATATCGTTCGTAACACAGTAATTCAGTAAGTAATTCAGTAAGTGGAGGCAGCCCCTCCACCTGAGTCTGGCCCACCGCTGCCACCATCCTTGCTAGGGTCTTCTTTGGCCTGGAGTGGTGGCGGCAGAGGCAGCCCCTTCACCTGGGCCTGGCCCGCCATGGCGGTAGTAGGGGCAGCCCCTCCACCTGTTACATTTGTGCGACACACACACTGCAGCTGACACACTAATGTGTCACGACACACAGTTTGGAAAGCTCTGATCTATAGCTACATCTTTACACACACACACACACACACACACACACACAACTCCATTTCGTTTATGTACTTAATTATTTTCTAATATATGTTTTAGTTAAATCTGACCCTTTCTCTTCCTGAAAGACTTCTGATTTCTAAAAGCATTGTAACACTGAAAATGCAAGACAAACCCTGATTAGGACAAAGGTGGGGTGGACAATTCATTGTTCTTCAGATGTTGGACTACAATTCCAATGAACCTGGGGATAGAAATCCTTTACTCATGTAAGAATATATAATTACAGTAGTTATCTTCCTGTTGTGAGAGAAAATGAGTATTCCCCCTATATTTAAACATCCCTTAGTGTTCCAGAGGAATAATTTTGTGGAGAAAAGCACACTATTTGTGCAACCCCTACCCACCCCAATTCCCTGTACTGGAAACAGTGCAAAAAACTCAAACCCATTTTCTGCCCAGAAAACAGGGTGTTGTTGTTGTTTTTTGTTTAAAAAAACCCATGTCTTCTTCTCAACAGAATAACTTTTACCCAAATAGTTCAGTAAGTTCGAATAACAACAGAAAATTGTGCAAAATTCTAGCCAATCTATTGCTCTTCTGTTAGATTTCTAGATTGTGAAGAAACTCATTTTTCAAGCTGGGAACAAATCATTGTAACTCTTATTTCCATCTCTAACCTTACCATACTATGTTGGTTAAGGCAGATGGGAATATCAATTCAAAAACATCTGGATGCTACCAGATTTCTGTCTCTGAACTAATGGGCATAAATTGCCAGGAAACAGATGTTGAGTTGACATTCTGGAATCAAGAGCAGTGCGACTGTGGGACCTACTTCCAGGTGATACGGTGGCATCTCATTTCCTGGAGATATTTAATAATATGTTGGGTAGTTATTTTTCACTGATGCTGTAGATTGGAGCCAATGACCTCCAGGATCCCGTCTAGCTATAAAGGTTTTAACTGTATTACCTGGAGTAGTGAAAACTGAAGCATGACAATTATAGCAACTAATATGAGGAGCACTTTGGAGGAAATAAATCTCACTTTCTCCAGGGTGACAATAATGTGTCTGTACCAAACTGTACTTAATAAACTGAGCGACATTCTGAGGCCTCTTTCACACTTCACAGTTATAGCAGTTTTATACCTCTTTAATTGTAATGGCTGCTGCTTTTGGAATCTTGGCTTGGGGAGGCACTAGAGCTCTCTGGCAGAGAATTCTAAATAGCTCACAAAACTACATCTTCCAGGATTAAATGGTAATTAAAGTGATATCAAAGTGTGATAAATGCATAATGTGAAAGGGGGCTTAGTGTATGGAGATGATCCAGACATATAGAAAGAAACCAGTGTCACATTTGCTATTCTTTATTAAACTCTTTTAAAATGAGATTCCACCACATCTTATTTTCTCTTCTTCTCCTCTCATGTTTGGTTAGTTTGTGAATGTTAATGATGCAAATTGAAGCCAGAGAAAGTGCATTGGGGTGAAGCGATATTAGCTATCATATAGATAAATGGTTAAAATAATCAGGAGGAGATTAAACAATCTCTGATAATTGCCATCACATTTTCTGAAATGTTTGGTAATGTTGCATCCAATACTTAATATCAATTTGCTCCTTTCTATTAGCTTTTTCATTTATTAATGGAACAAATATGGTAAGGAAGGAATAAAATAACCTTAAAATAGAAGCTAAGCTCAGCCTCACAAAAAGAGTGACAATTCTCCACGGTTTCTCCTTAGTCAGAGTTTGTCCCTGGGAAATTGTTTGCCTATTGGGACATACTAATAAATCTTGGAAAGAAATGAAGGGTGGGATATTGCGCACCTTATCTAAGCTTGCAGTTGGCAACCGACCAGGAAACACCAACTTGAAATACAGAAATTAAAAGCTGAAGGTTTTCATAGCATGGAGATTAGCATTATGACCTCCTAACATCTGAAAACCAAATTGCTATTAAAGGCACAGGAGAAGGGATTAAATTAAATTAAATTATTGGTTGCCCATCTTATATGGACACTTGAGTTTATATCCCTTATCCAAATATAAATCAGTTATTCTGTAAACTCATTTTGCTCTATGACTTGAAGACACCCAGCCCTCAGTTTTGTCAATCTGTGTTAGGATCTGAGAACAAGATCTGAATCTTCATAAAGGGATGACAGACACTGTATATCAACCAGGATTTGTGAAGTTAATTCTGTGAAGAAATTCACTGACCTTCCATCAAAATTCCACAGGAACCAATTTCTTTAAAAAAAAAAAAAATCATTTCATATAGGGCAATCTGTGTGTGCGAAAGGAGAAGACAAGAGGATATTTCCACACTACACTGTTTTAATGCTATTTTTCCACTTTCAACATCCTATGGAATCCTGGGGTTTGCAGTTTAGGGAGGGGCATTTAGAATTCTCAGCCAGAGACTGACCTCAGTAAACTACAAACCCCAGAATTCCACAGGATGTTGAAAGTGGAATAATAACACTATAACTGTGCAGTGCAGAAATGGCCAGAGACTTTAAAATAACATTTTAAAAAAAGGATGGGGAAGGTGTATTTGTGTCACCCTTGTGTTGGTTCTGATCTGTATCAGAGCTGCATGTGCTTACTCTAGAGCAAAACAGAAAGGAAGCTTAAACCACAATAGTATGTATTGAATGTACCATGTAGCTTTCTAGTTTCCAGTATCTTCTGTCTCAGCTAGAGAAAAACTCAAGCCCTCCCTTCCATTTTCTCACTTCCTGTCCTTCCATTACTCTGTCTCTTGTAGTAGTGGAAGGGAATGGCAGACCTCTCCCGCTGCTGCCCTTTAAAGTCAGCAATGAGCCTGGTGCAAGCAATGCTGGGAAAGTTCTCTTTCCCAGCAGGCTTGGGGCATGGAAGATTTTCCTATCTTCACTGCTAGATTAGGAGAGCATCCATAGTGAGGGTGTGGGGTTAGGACACAAGGAGAAGCAAGGATGTTGATTCTCTTTGTTACCTAGTAGCCATTAAATCTGACTTAGAAGGAGACAGAGATGGAAGCTATAGTCCTTACTATCAGCTCTCCTTAGAAATCAGCTCCACTGGGCTTTGCCTCTCCCTAGATGTCTCCAAAAGCCATTCTTCTAGCATCTCATATACCTGAGTTTTCTTCTTTCCCTTTTCTTTTCTCTCCCCATTCCTTTTCTTATCTGTTGGATCTTTTTTTTGGTTGTAATCTGAGGACAAGGGCTGTCTTGTGCATGCATTTTTAAAATATTTTTTAAATGATTTTTAAAATCCATTTTTAAATGATACCAAATCCATACTAATCTTTTGTGGTGTAGAACAGGGTATAAACTCTGAAACTAAGGAATATTCAGCTCTTGACATTCTTGATTACAAAGAGTATGTTAACCCAGCAAGACACTCAGTTAAGAAAATGGTCAACTACTGACAGATTTCTTTTGCATTTCAAGACCGCCTTTTTGCAATAAATCCCCAAATGCAAAATAAATGCAAAAACATTGAAGAATGTGCCAAAGTCTCATCAACTAACACACAGGGAGAAAACTTTTCAAATCATTCATTCTTGCATATAAAAGCAATGTTTTGATGTAAATGGCTGGTTTTAAGCAAAATCGGGGGAAAGGTTGTACTTTTTTTTTTTGCAAAAAGTTCCAAACTTGTGATTTTTTTTAAAAAAAAATAATCTCATGATCTCATATAAAAGATAAACCCATAAAATGTGTTATGTACATGTAGTAGGGAAGGCTATGTATAAAACTTAAAGAAAAGCTGGTTGCTTTATTTGATACATGACAGCTTGATACAGACCAGACACAGGCCCTTTCTGCACGAGGCAGTTAAAACGGGTCAAGGCGTCCTGGCACAGTGGTCGTCCGCACCTTGGATCAGACTAGGTGCGGACTATTTAACTTAGTTCCGCAGCTCAGTCCGATCCAACCCGCCCCCAAGTGGTCCTCCCCTGTGCTAAGTAAAGACCGGAAAAATCAGGTCTTTACATTTTCTGCGAAAGCACCAATGCAAGCCTGTGATCAACGGACGGCGGGCTGTGGGTGTGGCCAACCTCACTCCCACGAAGACACCGGAAGCTGCCATTTTGAGCTGGAGCAGTGCGGCTCTACAGACCTCGCACTGCTCCGGTTTGCCCTGCACTAATGGAGGAGCCCTGCGGAAGGCTCAAGGGACAGTCTGCTTTACTTCGGATCCAAAAAGAGCTGGTAAGTAACGGCATGGAGTGATTCATTCGCCTCATGAGGAAAGAGCCATAGAATGATTTGTACATTCGCACCAACATACTTCATGCCTGACGGTAACTTGCTGAGCAAAAACGGCAGTGATCAGGTTGGAAGGAGGAGCCCAAGTGTTCTGCCCATGTAGTACCAGTTTCCCAACATTATCCTAGATTCTAGAACGAAGAATGAAACCATAGGGACAGATTTTCTGAGATTGTTAATATATTGATATCGTATATACTATAGGTCTGGTTCAGATCTTGGGAAAGTTACTTTTTGACTACATCTCTCAGATTCCATCAGCCAGGAGGATCACATGAAGTAACATAACATCTCCTCTGACTTGAATGTTGTAATGATGAATTACTTGTTTGAAATTACCTGTACTGACAGAAAAAAAATCTTTACCAGCAAAAGGAGGATGAATTACAGTTAATTAAAAACCTAGAAGATTTTATATATAGATAGGAATGAAGGTAGGAGCATTAGATTGGGTACAGGGAAGCACTGAGGATAATAGGTGAAGTGTGTTAGTTTTATATTGGACAGTACCAATATACAACTATTCAAGATGCAAAGTTTATTCTTGCTGTCCTATAAACTATTCCAGAAAAATGTCTGTTCATCTAGAATGTCAAAACTTGCTGTTATTTTCTGAAATAGTTATATATTATAGTTTTGGGTCATTCTTCAGAAATTTATTGGAGACCAAGATCTAAAGCCCATTACCTGAGCTGGCTGTAGGGATTATTGTTAATCTGCTTGTTTTTTTTCCCCTCTAACATTTGAGGAATCTGGATAAAAGTGATACTGGATTTGAAGGAAAAAAAAATCCTGAGGAAGAATGGAAAAATTGATTTATTCAAAGCATGCATACAATTCAAGGAGCAATGGACTGGAAAACAGGGACTATGACATCACAATTTAATCAAATTCATTCCCCTGTCCAACCAGTGAAATTTCAATCATAATTTCAACTCAGTTTGATTCCAACTCTGTCATTTCTGTAATGCTGTGCCAAAAGGCCTGTTACAGTGTCATGCTTACATAAACGTGATATATATATATATATATATATATGTGAGATCTCAGTTAATCAGGAACAAGTACAGGTGTTGATGAGGTTGAATTATGCATGCAGATTACCTTGGCAAGTTTGAACTATTTAAATGAAAATGTGGCATTTATCTGCAGTTCATAATTACAGTAATTACTGTTCTCTCCATCGTTGAAAACTGATTTAGAAACCTGATAATCCTTTGATATTAAGGGCTTACAAATATTCAAGCAAATTAGTATCATCCCTTTTTAATGTTCAGATTGTAGGCAGGGTTATTTATAGAAAATACAATAGATGACACTCATCACCTTGCAGAGATCCATTTGTAGTAGGTTATATGCACCTTAACCAGCCAAATATTTATACTTTAAATATCCTCTCTTTTTTTAATCTCAGTTCCTTGGGGTTTCCTTTCATTTGCAGAGTTTAAGTTGATGGAACAAGTTTCCACAAGCCCAAACCCCCAGGATTCAACCCCTGTGGCACAGTTCCTTTCTTTGAATCAATACATGTATTTTGCTAACTTACTTATGATCTACAGCACTTCTTGCAAAGTGTTCACTGTATACAATTCTTTTCCCTTCTTCCTCTGTATTCCCTCTATGTTGCATGAATCTGAAGTGATTCCAGGTGGTTGGGTCCCAGTATTATTAAGTAAAGGATCACATGCAGCCCTTCACAACAAATATTTTTGTAGAGGGAATAGACGAATGATTAGAAAAAACATGGGTAGATTACATGTAAAAGATGATGACATCTCAGATTCCATAAAGTTTGTAAATGAGGCACTGGTTGCATATCAAATTACTTGATTGCCTGTGATCCTATCTCAAAACCACAAATTGGACTAGGATTTCATAGCTCTAGGAATCAAAATGAAAATCATTGATCTTTTTGTTGTTGGAGAACTGTTTGATCTGTTGAATCTATACTCACAAATATCTATGATATGACTATAATGCCTTCATTTTCTGAACTATTGATTCTGATGAAGCAGTAGTTCTTAACATTTTTTTTTTTTTTGCCTCCCACTGTAGATTTACTGGTTTACTGCTGAGCTTCTGAGTCAAATTGACCCACTCTGGCATAGAGATTTTGGTTGAAAAAGTTGTGCCATTATTTTATATCAGTATTCATACTGCTATTTTCTGGCTGAGACATATTTATTTTTCATTTATACACTACATTTCTCCCAGAGTGTGACCCAAGACAGACTTCTGAGGATTGTCTCCGACAGTCTCTGGGAGCTGCAGACCAACATTCAACCCATTTTAAAAAGTCTTCATGTCCTTGCAAAGATTTTTTTTCTCTTCTATCCGGTTAACATTTGTTAACTCATTTGACGAGTATCTATGAAAAATGAAGGCTCAGTGTTACTTCGCATTGCACTGTCTTTGGCTTAAAACAAAGTGCTAATATGTACAAGAATTAATCATTGAAATTCAAATAAACTTTGACTATTTTGATTATTTCAAAATATTATTTCATTATTTGATTATTTCAGCAAATAATTCAATGGTGTAATTCTAGTTGGGACTAGAAATTGGATTCATGCTTTTGTTCTCAGAAGAAGAAGATGCAGTACAAATAATCACCAATGCCCAATATTAAAAAGTTCGAACACTTTCATGCCAATAGGCAACGAGGAGGGAACTAGTTTGGACAGCTCTTTGGGCAAGATTAACTTTATCTTCCCCTTTCCCCCATTTTGACATAAGACCATCTAAGCTATATACTACCAAAAACAAAACAAAACAAAAAAACATACGAGAACAACCAGGAAAAACAGGCTACGTTATAATAAGGACAAAAATAGTATTTTGAGCAGAGGGACAGATCCCTTTCACCACTTCTATAGAATCACTACTATAGAATAGATGTGCATCTTCTAGCCACCACTACTTTTCTGAAAGATGGAGGACCATTTCCAACCTTGCAGAATAATTTAATTAGAGAATTGTAAGCATTTTTTGGGAGAGTGGGCAGGAGAAGAGAGGCAAAATTCATTTCATCTCTGTAGACAAATTCCTATAACTTTATAATCCCATATAAAGTTTCCTCAAGATTCTTTTCCCCCTCTGTAGATTCCTTCTTTGTAAAATGACGGGCTCATATATTTTTCATATCTGTAAGTCAGCTGGGTATTGGGCCAAACTGGTAAAAGGCCATCTATGTCACAGAAGTTCTGAACTGAACTTTTCTGTGCTACATCTGATTAAAAAAAATCAACTTATCACCAAGGTGTCTCTCATGTGTGTGCATACATCCTTGGAGAGAAATTAGGTTTAGTCAAAGATAAAGTTTAGACCAATGAAATGACAAGTTTATCTAAGTAACATAAGTTGAAGGGGAGACGCTGAGGAATAAGTCATTTCAGCAGGTGATTTTTTTAACCTGAGGAAATAAAAAATGAAGAATTTATGTGAGTTAGCAGAAAAATCTGCTTTATTTGATTGATTCTCAGAATCAATATTTAAGTACCATAAATTGAAGGACTTTCAGGTTACTGTGACAGCAATGCAAAACCTTTTTTTTTTTTTCATGACCAGAAGCTATTTTTCAAAAATACTGGAATAAATTAATATATCATCAGTGAAAAAGCTTTCTCTCTTCAGTCCTTCAGATTCTTTAAATATTTATTTCTCCAAATCTGGCCCCCATGTTATTTTTATTCTTGATGCTGGTGATACATGTGTACAGAAATGGTACACATGTATAATTTGCATTCTCTAAATAACAGTCATGCTACTAGAACCTAGGCTCATTCAAAGTAGGTGAATAATGGGACAGATAACAGGGTATGTAGTCACCATGGCCATTCCCACATGGCGATGCTCTTCCATGTTGTTGCACTGCAGTTGCAGGTCAGGGAGGGAGCACATCAGCAATGATCCTTTCTGCACCTACTTGGTCCATTGAAAGGCAAGTGTAATGGCACAACCTTTTCCTTCTGCAGTACAGCCAGGCACTTTCCACTGCCGCACTGTGGAAGGAAGCATTGCCATTATATTTCCATGGCTCCACACAGCCAGGAGTGTTGTGTGATTGCAGGTGCAAAATGAATTTTTTCAGTTTTGCAAAAACTGTGTGAGCGCAGTGCTTGGGGACGGGATGGCAGTAGGTCAGCAACAATGTCATGCAGAGGCATAACCTGCCAACTGCTGCCATCCTGTCCCAAAAGCGGCTCAGTCCTGGCATGTGGAAATGACCCATGTTTAGCACTGTTCAACTTTAAAAAAAGCGTAATAGGAGACATGAGAGTGATGCATACAATATTATATGGTGTGGAAAAACAAGAGTCCCTGCTTGTGCTCAGGTGGGTGCACCGGAGTCATTGTGTCTACCATTTTTTCTAATGTATTTACCTGTTTATGGCACAGTGTCCCCACTTCTCTGGAGCCTGCATGGTTTTCAAAAGAGTCTGCATGCAACCAGGCAATCAGAACACCAACTATATAAATCTGGCCTATGGATTCCTCTGATTAGATTTGGAGAGAGTATCTCCTCCCTAGTTTGCTTGGGGAATATAAAACTGTTCCCCACATGTGTCACTAGCATTCAGAATCTTGCTTCCAAAGACAGGAACCAGTTGTGCCAATGACAGGAGCCAGCCAACTTATATTCCAACAATTTATCTTTGTACTTTCCTCTCCTGCAGTGTAATCCACCCACCATTCAATGCTAGGGCTACAAAGTGAATGGACAGGTAGTTTTTCTCCTTCTTTCCTAATATTAGGACCTCAGGTCACTGAATGAAGCTGAGTGATGGGGGAGTCTGAACAACTGAATTTTAATTCAGCTTATTGTCAAACCATCAAATTTGCTACTACAAGATATAGTGAAGGCCACAAAGTTGGATGGCTTTAAAGGGAGATGAAACAAATCCCTGGAGATTAAATCTATCAAAGGATGCTAGTCATGATAGCTGTATATTTGCTCCAGTATCATAGGCAGCATACTTCTGAATATCAGTAACTATATTGATGGTTGATCATCAATGGTTCGTCATAGACTGTGGAAATCTTTCATAGGATGCTAGGCTGGCCTTTTCTCCTTGTTGAGCTTCTGCCAGTACAATGATCTGTAATGGGTGTGTGCAATTTTTTTTTCTGATGTGCTTTTGAATGACTTTTAATTCAATTGTATTTTTAAGTTAAAATATATGTCTAATTGTGTTGATCTTGTTGTGAGCTATCTTGGTTCCCAATCAACCAGCCAAAGATGAGTGAGTGGATAAGAATGCTATTACATTCTGCCTGTGGACTTCCCGAAGGCACCTGAAGGGGCCTCTCTAGAACTAGAATGTCTGGTTGGTCACTTTGGAGATAGAAAAATAAAATCTGTAAAAGATGTAGGCCATTTCCACCCTACACTGTTATAATGCTATTCTTCTTCTTCCAACATCCTGTGGAATTCTGTGGTTTGGAATTTACTGAGGCCAAAGAGCTCTCTGGCTGAGAACTTTAAATGCTCCTCCCT
The DNA here is from genome assembly GCA_948472985.1 of Iguana delicatissima. NCBI lineage: Eukaryota > Metazoa > Chordata > Lepidosauria > Squamata > Iguanidae > Iguana > Iguana delicatissima. The sequence goes on from CAOKZL010002858.1 coordinate 85,591, forward strand.
AAACTGCAAACCCCAGGATTCCACAGGATGCTGAAAGTGGAATAATAGCACTATAACAGTGTAGTGCAGAAATGGTTTGGTATGGAATATTCCACATTAAAAAATGTAGCCCCTTTAGAAGAACTGCTCATGCACTGAACCGGCATGTGAGAAGGGTTACTCCAACAAACCTTACCAATGATATTGCACATGTTGGCTTTCCCCTCCCTTTGTTATCTATGTGTGCAAGGTCAATGTCTGCAGTGGGGAACAATTCACATATATGCCTGTGTATAGCATGTGGAATTCTGTGAATATAACCCTGAACCTAGGAAGGTTTTTCCCACTGTAGACATGTGTGATGTTCACATAGATGACAGATTCAGGCTACAGTTGTGAAATGATATTTGTGTGAAAATGCGAATTTCAGCACATGTTGTTTGGCATGCGGACATTGCCTGCTTGAATTCCCTTTCCTACATAACCATTAAAGGTACAGGAACCCTGTCCTGTGTTTCATCTGTCAAGGCTAAATCAAGCCCTAAGCTTGATTGCTGCATTGCCTAAGGAGAGGGAGAATGAGGAAGAAGCACAGAAAAAAATGAAGTCAAGTCTGAAATTAGGAACGTTCAAGTTAAGGAAGACACAGAGTACACAGGAGAAAAACATAAGACTCTAGATCTTGGGAGCTCTTTTTAACTGCCTTTACATGTGTCACCTCCCCAGTGACACATAGTAATGGCTACAAGTGTACTTGTACCTTTCTTCACTTACAGCAGGTGTGAGCAGGCATTTGTGAGCTCAAGGGTGGCACCAGTTGGTGAAGCAACACTTCTTGCTCTAACATTTGTGTGTTATTCTGAGGGGGTTTATGAAGGGATGCACAACCAGCTTGATAGACTTTGAATAATAAATTCTATCAAGCTGATTCAGTTCAATATGTATGAGTTCCAGACTGGAATGGGTTGATAGAATTTACTTTTAGGATGACATGAGCTATTCAAGCACTTGCTATCATATATCTTAGTTAGTGATTTGGCTGATGCTGTATGACCTGGGAGAGAATAATGAAGCCATATAGTTGTTGTTGTACTACAACTCCCAGCTGTCATGAGCACAGGCTATGCTGGCTAGCACTACTGGCACTTATTGTCCAAGAGCAACTTAATGGCTGCATCCTAAAGAAGGACAGGGTCAGAAGAAAAACCTCATGAAATGGGTGACCAAGACTGAGCAGTCAAAAACAGGCAGTTTATTTATTTATCTGTCTGTTTGTCTGTCTGTCTGTCTGTCTGTCTGTTGCTGTCTGTCTATCTATCAGCAAAATTGACAGGGCATTGCATGAAACTCTTCAGAAGCTGGGTTGAGTTATTCTCTCCTTTCCTCTACTATGTCTCTAAACTTTATTTAGATATATGGAAACATTTTTAAAAATAGCTTTTTGGATTTCCCAATGCATGTTAATGGAGCAGGGCTGGTGCTCTGTTGTGATTTCAGTTTGAGGTATGAATTGGGTTGAATCTAGTTTGGATTGATCAGTTGGGTATCAGGGACAGGTCCAAATGGATGAATTGGGAGGGGACAGCCCTAGTTCAAAGTAAAATAAAGACATAATTATTTTAGTGAGATGATAGAATAATGAATATTTGGTGAAAATTCACCTGCATTTATAGCTGAGCAAGAAGAAGAAGAAGAAGAAGAAGAAGAAGAAGAAGAAGAAGAAGAGACTGAAAACTGCAGGAAACAGGAAAATAAGTGTGAACGTTTACCTTATCAAACAAGGAAGAGGTCTGAGCTTTCATTTTAAAAACAACGAAGAGATAAGTCTAGGGTGAGAAACAGGCAGTCTTCCAAATGTTTTTGAACTACAACTTCCAGTAGGCTTAGGCATCATTGCCAATGATGAGGAATAATAAGAGCTGTGGTCCAACACCATCTAGAGGACTCCATGATGCCCACCTTTGTTCTGAGTCCCAAGTACTGTAGGCCCAATGAAATTAATAAAACTTGTTCATCACCACTTACATGAGTTCTGTCATTTCCCTAGGTCTACTCTAGTGATGACTAAAACTGGATTTAGCCCTATGCATCTATCATCCATTCTGCTAAGAAAAAAATGTTTCTTTGGGGGAAAAAATCAGCTGCTTCTTCTCTACATAGATCTTTTCCTCCATTGCGCCCAAGAGTGCTGGGTTTCAGTTTACTTCTCCAGCATTAACACTAAGTATACAGGACTTTTTTCCCCCTTAGTAACCAAACTTCTTCCTCCTGCCAAAAGACCCCAAGCAAAACCAAAGCCTGTAGAAAAGTCAGGCTCAGTCTGAGCCATCCATGTTTTCTTCATCCAAAGCAGTTGATCCAAAACCAATTTCATCCAAAGCCAAATAAAAGTTACTTCTTCCACTGCTATGTCCCCCCCTCCATTGATCTGAGTCTACTGTTTAAGTGTTCCCGTAAATATGAAGTGAGAATGAGACTGCCTTCTCTCCCAGGATCAGCAGTCAGCAAAAGCCTCTTAGTCTTCTTAGCCTGAGGAATGTATGTCTCAAACAGATTGCCAGGAAAGATTAAGTGCTGCAGGTAGCACAGCTGCTGGTTCAAACAATTTTGATCTTTTTATATCTTGTGCTCATTCCGCTTCCTCATGGAATTGGCGCGCTTGTCATGGTGAGCGGCAGGCAGTGCAGCTGCTGGTTCAAAGAAACCTGTTCCCTTTATTTTGTCGGTGTATTGTTTCTGCACAGAATTGGCCCAGTTGTTTTGGAGGGCCCCGAGGAATCTATTTTACAAAATAGTTGGCTAACCTTTTGGAAGAATTAAATATGGCCTCTTTCTCTCTGTTTTTTTTTTTTTTTTTGTAGTCGAAACAATGACAATGACAACAGATCTTCTTCATTAAATGCAACATTTGCAGTATCTTCTTTGCTAGGAGAGAAGCAGTTTAAGAAACCAGGATTAAAAGATTTGCATGTGTTTTTTTTTAAAAAAATCTTCATTATGCATCTGTTGTTTTAAATCCATAATATTTCTTTACGGCTTTGGAGAATTTTGTATATATCATTTACTTTGAAAAGAACAGTGTTTATGCTGCAGTGAATCCTCAAAATAGTATTTGCCACAGCAAATCACTTTAATCTAAAGCAAATTAATTCATTATAGAGTTCTATTATAAAATTTAAATTTCTGCATTAATGTTTGGTTGCTTAATATTCCCACTGCTACCACTGCAGGAACAAACTAACAGGGGGAGGCTCTGCTAGTGTGGGAAAGGAGGGAAGACTGTTGGAGCTGAGCAAGGAATTGTGGGTTTGGTAATATGAATTTGCCTAAGGTCATGCTTTCTGCTGGATTCTGTGAGATATTTAATGTGAAATAAGACTATATGCCTACTTAGTTCTTGCCCAAGAGGAACTTGGGCTGGCTAAAGATGAAGAAGAAGAAAAAGAGGAAGAAGAAGAAATAGGGCACAGATTTTTTAACAACAGAGTAATTATTATGGCCAGATGTACATGTGGAAATAACAAAAAAAAAAAAAAAAATACTCCTCAACACACCGGAGAAAGAGTACAAGGTGTTCTAAGTGCCTACTCAGTTGCTGTCCTGATGCTAAGTGATGATAGTTACCCTTAAGTGCCCTGTTCTTTTTTCTTAGGGTCCTTTGTCTTTAAATGGGACTTAGATTGAACAACCTGTTACCCCAAAATACAGGTGACTAAGAGGTTCAGCTACTATGCCAGTGCCTCCATGAAATGGTGGGGAATATTAGCTCAAAGGCCTGAGAGAGGGGGGTAACCTTATTAGATCTTTTACACCTATATCTACTGGCACTAATGATGGCAAAAAAGCAGCTGGAGGTCAGAAAGTAAGCTTATTTGCTTTATTGGGGGAATTAACAATCACAAGCACACAAGATCCATGAAGTCTTACAATCACACAAGGCTAACTGGGGGAAAATGGAGGGAAAGTTTGAACAGTGAGAGTTCAGGGCAAAGTGAGTGGTATTTACCAATCCAATAGAGAAGAGAAGAGCTTAGACTAGGAGTCCAAGAACAGTACACAAATGGAATTGGAGTAGCAGAGTGGTGATCAGCAGCCAGTGTACTGCAAATCGGCTAGCTTAAAACTGGGGTTTAAATACTCTTTTTCTGCTTGGAGAGCAAAGGTGCTAATGGCTTTTTGGCAAAATAAACGATGCAGTTGGGAGAGTGGACAATGGGGTTTGGAATGGACTAATGGTCTTAGCATTAGGTGACACAGGGATGGATAGGAATCTTGATAGCTCCTTGATTGCTAGACAAGTGTGAGGGCAAGATAGAAGCTTCTTGGTCAGAGGAAGAGGGGCTAAGACAATCAGCTATCTTGTGAGAACATCGCAGATACTATTGTCTCTAGAGTTGAGTCGTTGAAGCCATCACTGGAATTGCCCTGATTGTTTCCTGACTATGACCTGGCTATGCCTTAAAATCTCTCCTGACCTAGTTCGCAATGCATGAGTGCAGCCTGCTTTTCCTCTTAGCCCACATGGCCATGCAGTCATAACAGTGTATAATTTATATTTATGCCAAATAAAATCATATTTGCCAAACTGTATCAAAGTGTGGGGGTGTATGGCCTATTAACAAACTCTTTCAGCAGAGGATGACTTCAAGCAGAGAATTGCCTTCTGATAACTCTGCAAACAGTGTTCTATAAAGTAGGACATAAGGCCACCCTGATTTATAGGCAGAGGTAGGTATTCCGTCTTGATACGGCTATGTAGAAAATGTTGGTGATTGTTAGATGTGGTGCTGGGTTTCTTCCTACCTATTTTAACAATTTGTTCTTTTCTGAAAGAGAGATGGAATCAGGTTATTCTTAACACCATCAACCTGTGGCTATTGAAATTCCTTCTGAAAATGCAAAATAAGTGTACCTAAGCTACACAGTTATAATAGTTTGCACCGCTTTAACAGCCATTGCTCCATTTTAAAGACTCCTGGGATTTGTGCAGCGGTGGTTAGGGGCTCTCATATCAGCTGGCCTTTGCATCTGCTCCAGGATTTAGTCCCTAACAATCCAGGATCTCGAAATATTTAGTCAAAATAGGTTTAGCACTTTGGATAGTGCCTTTAAAGTTTGAAATAAAATGGATTCATTGTCTTACTGGCCTGGAAACCACCTGTACACTGGATTTGTAGTTTTCTGAGGTACTTAAGAGTTCTCCTTTAGAGAGTTCTTGTAATGTAGTTCAGGTGAGTGCACTAGAGCTCCCTGGCAGAAAATTCCTGGTCTCTGATCAAAGTACAGATCTCAAGATTCTGCAGGATACAGCCACAACAGTTAAAATGACATCAAACTGCCATAATTATGTTGTGTAGATATACTCGTAGTTGCACACTTTAAAATCACCTGATAAAGCAGTAAAGGGATATATTCTCCCATATGAGCCTGCTTAAGTTTTAGGATCATCTGTGGAAGGCATTCTGTCTGTCCCATCATTCTCACAGGTATATCTGGTGGGAACGTGGCAGAAGATTTTCTTAGTGGCTGCTTCTAGGCTCTGGAACTCCCTTCTGGATGATTTCAGACTGCCACCCTCCCTGCTATTTTTCCACAGCCAGGTTAATACTTTTTTTTTTTTTTAAATATCATTGGAGTTTTGACTGGTCAGCGGGAATTGGAGTTTTGACTGGCCTCAGAGAATTGTACTGTCTATCTGTGTTTTAGTTGTTCTTTTTAATAGTTATATTTTAACTGGCTTTAACTTTATGAATATTTTAATGACATTATTAATATGTGTAACTGATGTGTTTTCTTAGCTATGACTCTTTTAACTGTTGAAAGCTGTCTTGACAATCAGTATGGGGAAAAGGTGGGGTAATAATAATAACCACCACCACCATTACGTACATACATACATACATTTATTTCATTTGATGTGCAGCAAAACAAACAAGCAAACACAAGGAACAAAATAGAAGCATAAAACCGAATGGGATGAATTAAGAGTAGTACACTAAATAGAAAATTTAAAAGAACATTGAATATAAAATATTTGAATACTGCTCAGTCTTAGACATGTTTAATCAGAGTAAGTCTACTCCTTTCAGTGGTCCTTACTTCTAGGATAGCATGGATAGGATTGTTGCCTTCATTTTTCACAGCAACTAAAACACTATCACTTTGGAAAGCTGCTTAACTGTAAACAAGATGAGAAACCTATGAAGGTCTCAAATGCAGCCCTTCTGTATTTTGAACTTATAAACTGAGGACATGAAATATTCCTAAATTCTCAGGGAGAAAAAAAAAGGCAAATATGAAGCTGCAGAACAATTGGAAGAGCATTTTAGAAAGCTCATAAAAATAATCCATTCTCTACAAATGCCTGTCAGCTGCTGGGGTGAAACAAATTAAATGGAGTGAATCCATTGTTGAAGTTGCTACCTTCCAAATGGCTTTTTGTGTAAGTGAAAGGTGTTGATAGAATTGTGATAAGAGGCATAAATTTCACAGGGAGACTCTCTTTTGGCATGAAGTTCAGCAAACTTTTGCAGAGAATAAATTCTCCTCTGATTGATCAAATGGCATAATGCTGAAGTTTATATCCACAGTCACATTGTTGGGATTCATTTATCTCTTTGAAAGGGCAATGATTTTGCGGCTTGTTATAGATTTGTTTGTTTGTTTGTTTTGGTTTGCTCTGACCCTTTGTGGGAGAAAAATAAAGAAATTATGCATCTAGCCTGTCTTGTCTCGCTGCTTCAGATACTTTCTTTAAGGCTTAGGCATCTCCAGTATATTTTTAAGTCAGTCATGTTTACTGCTTAAGTCAACTGGCAGTCCAAGGAGCACAATATGCACCAAAGTGATTATACCCACCTTATGCAGCTTTTCCAAGGGTTTTTGTGATAAGAAATATAATCATAGAGTTGAAAGGGTCCTCAGGAATCATCTAGTTCAAGCCCTGCCAGTACTCTGTGGATTAACTTAGTATGGCATTGCACCTATACATTCCACAGTGATCAGCTGACATCAAAATCCTAGAGAGTGGAACATGGTCCCTTTTAGGTACTGATACCTAAAGGGATGCCAGTTGGCTTGCCTAACTAGCCTTGACATTTTAAAGGCCTGCACTGTTTAATGATTAAACGAAGTGACAGTGTGTCTAGCAGACATCTATAAAAGCTGAGTGTAGACAGGGGCCAAACATGCCTAACTGAAAGGAGATTCCAGATCTTTAGCTCAGCCTGTTTCCTTAGCAATGAAAAACTGTTAGCATTAGAGGATGAAAATTAAAATGTCACTCCCTGCATTTCTGTGTTCTTAGTGATGCTGCATTATTCATTCTTTTTTTCTGTTTTTATCAAAATGGTTCTCCCTCTACAATAACAATATTTCACATAATAAATGGGTTGTATTTTCTTCACAAATTGATTGTGCTGAAATAAAGTGAGAATTTCATCTGTAAATGATGTTGTTGTTAAACTTTGGCTTTTCATGATTAAGCATGGTTACTGAACAGCCAAAGGGAATGCCAAAGGAAATAAAACAAGTTGCCTCGGGATTCAAATCTATTTGATTTTTAATGCTGAAGGTATAGTTTCTTCAACACATTCTCCTCACCAGATTGGCACTTAAAAGCTCTTTAACAACAACAACAACAACAACAACAACAACAACAACGGAACAGGGTTGTTCTAAATGTCTTATGCCCATAGTACTTTCCCATAATATTCTCCAGCTTTTCAAGCACAGAAGGAACTGGGTGACATCAGTGGAGAAAGGGGAAGAGATAGAGAGAACAAATGCTCGTTACAAAATATAACGAACAGTCTAGAAGAAGGTCATTCTTGTTCTTCTCTAATTTGCTTTTCAAAGAAGCTGAGTGCTTGCTTTGCTTATGTAAGGCTGCAATTTATCATTCCTTTACACTTGGGGATCCCATTAAAAGAAATGTATTATTCTGGAAGAATTGGGTTGTTGATTTCAGCATATGAAACCCTCATAAAATGGTTAATAGTTTGCTTCCAATCTGACAGAAATTTAGTGGAGCAGCTAAGGCTGCATGTAACAGCGTCCTTTGAAAATCCTGCTTATCAGCCACTTCACAAAGAATGGACTGCTGTGATTTTGAATTTTCATGTGCACATTTTATGTGTTCTGGATGGATCAGGCTGGTGAATTACATTCCGTCCATGCAGCTCTTCATCTACCTAGGTTTATACATGGGTAAGCCTGCCTCTGTTCATGAGTCCTTTCACATTACATGCTTATAGAACAATGAGGCCACTTTAACTGCCATAGCAATATCCTAGTCATAGTCTGGTGAGGCACCAGAGCCCTCTGACTGAGAATTCTAAATGCTCCCCGATAAACTGCAAATCTCAAGATTCCCTAGGATGATGCCACGGGAGTTAAAGTGGCATAATAGCACTGCATGATGGACAGGACACCTAAATTTATTTCTTAAATTATTATGATAAAACTTGCTGACAGGCATACCCAATTGACAATATATTCCTTGTGTTTGTACAGAGAAAGTTAAACTTTTCACTTATTTCAGTGAAAAATCTAAGTTGACTATCTCATTGTTATTTGCCTGTGCTCATAGATTCCCTAAAAAGATACCTTATGCAGAATGTCCATGAACAACTGATAGGAAAATCCAGAGACCTGAGTATATTTCAAGACCATTCTGAGATCTTTTGTGCATCTGTGTGCTCATGCATGAATATACACAAACACAGAGATACCTCAGTTAACAAAGTTTCTGATGGACGAGCTCCTTTTTACAAAGTCTTTTTACAGGATCTGATCCCAGCCCAGTCCAGCCTTTTCTTGTCTTCTATCTAGCTGGAAGTTAGCTTTCTTTTCTCCCCCACTCTTCTACATTGGCTTTGGGAGGATGATGAAGACTTTAAGTACTGGGTTGCAGCAGCATGTCTGCAGTAAACAATGCAATAAAGCTTGACCTGAGAGAGAATGGAATTCTACTCTAGGTGCTCCTACTGTAGCTGTGTGTGCTTTCCTACAACAAGTAACAGCAGCTTCCAGAATAACTTAGTATTTGTGAAGAGCAAAATAGAAGAAAAGGGCAAAGCAAGTTAGCCTGCCTCACTGCAGTCACATAGGAACGTGGGGGTGATTTGCCCCGGGTGGCAAGGTTTCTGGGATGTCTCGGCCAGTAGCCATGCCCCCACACACATGCCCACTGCGCAGTGGCTATGCCCCTCATGCCATAGCCCTGCCCCCTCCGCCCTTCCACACACTCCAAGCTCCGCCACTGCCTCACTAGCTACCCCAATGTGTTGAAAAAGCATAAATCCACCAAAATGGAAAACATAAGCAAAATGGAGGCTCTTGAAAGAGAAAAAAAAATCGTTCTTGGATTCATTTTGGGAGAAGCTTTAAAGAGGTTTACAAGAATTGAAATGTTTTGTTTACTTTTTCAGGGCTTAGCTGACCTTATTGTTTTGTTTCACATATGCATATTGTTAGTTTTGAACAAAAAGTATGCTGAAACATGTTGAACTGCTCTTCTTTTCTGTGGTATAGGAACATACCCCTATTCTTTTTGTGCTATTTCTGCCTCTGGTACTAATGTTTCAGTTAAAGAAGTAAAGTCCAGGTTCACATCTACTTGGTTAACTGAGATGTACCTCCCAGAATCACTGGCAATCCTAGCTGCAGGATTCTGAAAGTTGCCCAGAAAAAGCAGTATACCCAAGCTCTGAAGAAAGATGAAGAGGAAAATGTGATAGTTAAACTTTACTCATTATATAGGTAAAAGTAATGATGTTGTTTGTACAAGAAACCTCATGAAGACTTTAGCCCTAAAGCTATCCCAATAGGTTACCATTGTTACTTTCAACATGCTTCTTCCAATCTCTGATTAAGTATGCACTTAAATCTTTTTCACAGACCTCCAACTACACATAAAGCACAAACCTACAGGTATCTGATTAGAAAAGTCCATAATCCACAGTAGTGTAATGATTTTTCTAGGGCAATCAAAGGTATTAGATTCTTAAGGGTAATAAAAAGCAGGAGAGACAAAAATACTTATGGACATACTTTTGAGAAATCCATTTCAGGTCAAATATTGACCTGAAGAATAAAAAAAAAAATAGAAATAATACCAACTAATGTAATACTTAAGCTTTGGAACCACAGCATAATTTTAACAGAGATTTTCAAAATATGAAAAGAAAAAGAAGCCAACATTTAGACAAATCTTAGTAATCCCATTCCACAAGGATTGTCTCATCCTTGTTTTATTTTTAAGACTTATGATTTATTATCTTTTTTTTTTAATGAATAATTTCTGATGTGTAGGAAACCGGGTCTTCAGAGTTAGGAATTCTGAGAATGTAGGACCTAATCCTCTCTCTACAAGAGCTTGCTAAGGTACATTCAGGAAAACAGCAAACATGCTTCATGCTTCAAATAAAACCATTTTCAAATATATTTTAACTTTTGGCTTCCACAAATAGAACAATTGCATTTTCTTTTCTTTTTTTTTACTTCTTTCAACCCTTTTTCACACTTATTTTTTAAAATGCCCTGCTGGTGTTATTAAATGTCAGTGCACAGTTTTAAAACTATGTCAAAATGGAATTTATCTGGAAATAAACGTCAGCAGCACAGTAAGAGATCTGCTGAGTCTATAATAACCCAAATGGCCTGGATTTTTCTTTTCTTTTCTTTTTTTTACAGGGGATCTTCTTAGGCACCTAGTAGGTTTTGACTGTAAGTAAAATTAAGTTCACACTATCTGCATTTTGGACACAAAATGATGGTGAAAGAAATTTACGTAGGAGGGGAAAGCTCACTTCAAATAGTCAAGTGCTATTTGCAATAGAATACAGAGGAAAAAATTTAAAAGAATGAGCTGCAGTGCTGTTGAACATGGCACTCTAATAGTATACTGAATAAACCTAATTATATATTAAGGCCCATTTCTCACTTGTGATACTACCCAAAGTATTAATTAGCTAGGTCATCTGTTTCATTCTGTACATTTGTAATTTTCAAATTCAGAGCTTGAAAAAGTTATTTTTTTGGAGTACAGCTTCCAGTATGCCCCAACGAGGGTGTAACTTTAACTTTCTATCTAAAGTTACAGCAAACCCTGATTTGGATTCAGAACTTGTAAAAATATTTTTGAAATTCCAACTAAGAGGCACCTGTCCCTTCACATTCTGCATGATTAGCATAACTAAGCATATCTCATATCTTCTTGCCTGTTTGCCATCACCCCTTAGACACCACACCAAAGAAATTTCCCAATTGCACATTCCCAGAATGATTTTGTTTTAATTATTTTAATTTTAATTATTCTTTTTCAAAAGAACTGAGGGAATTTTCTTTTCCTCATAACTCTAGAAGAAATTAGAAGACCAGGCCCAGTGAATGAAAGATCCAACTTTATTTAGAGAAAGAGATGCATTTCTGTCTCCCATCCTGACCAACCAGGAATCTGGAGAGAATGGGAGGTATGAGCCATGAGGTCTTAATATTCCAGTTTGCTAGGTTGCTAAGTCACTACTGCAAAGCACATATGCTGGGAAAATTCTATGAAACTAACAAATTCAATAGAAGATAAAACTTCTAGGCATCAGCTTGTCACGTACAGTCTTCTGTAAGGTAAATAACTATTTGTCAGTCCTTGCTATATAGCCCATTTCCCAGTTTGTTGGTGCTGTTGTTCAAGTTGTTCAAGTTAACCTTTTTTTTTTTGGCAAGATTTATTCAGACAGTGTTTGTGTTGATTTCCTCTGAGGCTGAAAGAATGTGACTCGCCCAAGGTCACCCAGTGAGTTTCAGTGACTGAGCAGGGATTTGAACCCTGCTCTCTAGAATCATAATCCAGTGCTCAGACCATTACTCCATCTGGCTATCATCACACTTGTTACTGCAAGGAACAAAATATACTGTATAATCTCCACTGTGACAGCTTGTTCTTTTGGAAGAATTCTCCTAGGACCAGGATGCACCCTAGAGATGCAAAACCATGTTACCTTCCCCTTCACAGCTTCCCTTTTTCATTTCAAAGAACTAAAACCTATTTCATCTCTTTTTTAGCTAAGTCATTTCAGTTACCATCAAAAGCTTGTTGTCTTAAGCTTTTTCTGGTTCCAGAAAACTGTGTCTCACTTTGGCTAAAGTTATCTGGTCAGAAAGTAGTGTGTGTGTGTGTGTGTGTGCGCGTGTGCGTGTGCGTGTGCGTGTGTGTGTGAGCATGCGTGTAGTTTTAATATTCACATAGTGTACCTCTACAATACCAAAGCATATGATAATCTCCTTTCAGCATCATCAGAAAAGATATTCACATTTGAACAAAGTCAGTATTGTTTCAAGAATAGTTAAGATACATCCCTCCTGTGATGTTAAAGCTTATACAGTAGACCACAGTGGGTGAATCTGGGCAGAGAGGAACTGTGGCCATTTCCACATGGGGATATAGCCCGCGTTGGGACGACCTCACCAGGAGGTTGTCTACACTGCGGGGTGCACTAGGGCGGTTTGAAAAGGTGAGGTTCTACACCTCAAAACGCTCTCGTGTGGCCACAGGAGTGGTGCCGCTTGTTTATAAAGACCACCTTTCAAGTGGTCTTTTTAAAACAAGAGCGCGCTAGCCCGTCGCTGTGCCCCGTGAAGAACTGTGGGGGCGCGCAAGCGCGTCCCTGCAGAGCTGCCCAGGGGCGGGCTTCCAGCTGGTGCGCTGCCCCAATTGGCGGAGCACCGCTGGAAGCCACCGGTCGCCATTTTGGGCGCCGCCAGCCTCCGCCGGCCGCCAGCAGCATGTAGAGCAACAAACGTGTGCTGCTCCCTGCGGGGACAGAGCCACCCAGATTAAGGTAAGCTCCGTTCCCACGTGCACCACCCCGTTTCCCCGCATTTCACGCCCCCCCGTGTGGAAAGGGCCTGTGTGTGCTCTCTGAACCATTCTGGAAGCATGTTTCTCTAAAGCAAGCCATGCACTCTGCATGAACTTTGTTTTCCTGTAATGCCTCCCCCCCAAAAAAAAACCTGGAATTGGATAGTTCCATGTCTGGTAACTGTCATATGGCCAGCCTGGAGGTATGCAGTCTGTTGATAAATTAGGAGACAATGACATTGTCTCCTGAACGTGCTCATACAAGTTTTAAAAATTAAGCATGATAAATCCATTATCAACTATATAGGTGGGCTTCATTTAGCATTCAAGTAGTTCCCATGGCCTCAATGCCCTCCAGATTTTGTGGTAGTTTATTTGGCCAAGGAAAAGGTAAACTGACTTCCCTAGCAGCCTCCAGGGGCCTTTTCACAGCACATAATTATAGCATTGATTCTGATTGTGTTTAGAATTCTTATCCAGAGGGCTCCGGTGTCTCACCAAACAACAAGCCCCAGGATTCCATAGGATGCAGCCATGACAGTTTAAAGTGGAGTCATACTTCTATAATTGTGTGGTTTGAGAAAGCCCCAGGAGGAGCAATTGGTTTCTTAAACAAGTTTGCATTTGTAAAATCCAACTCCGTTTTTCCCAAACCAAAAGCACACTTTCAGCCAATGAAGAGTCTTGGGGGCAGAAAATTCGCTACCAGTATTGCTGTGGTTTCCCATCTTAGAACTGGATGATTAGTCAACTAATCGCTATTTAATTGGTTGTCAGCCTGGTATACATACCAGCTATAACATATCGTCCACTTATCTTGATTCAACAGGGACAATCCTTTATTATTGCACCTTTTCATCTGCTAAAATGTCCTGGTTTCTCTCCCCCCCTCCCACCCTTGCCCTTTGTCCTCAGCCTATTTCAGTTGTTTAAGACTGAATTCAAAATGCAAAAGGAGTTTGTACCCAAACCAATTCAGCAAGGTGAGAGGAAAAGGGGAGTGGAGTCTTTCTCTTCTCAGTAGGCTCGAGCAAACGCAAACTGCAGCAGCCTCATTTAGTCTGTGTAGCACGTGCTTGAGCACACTCCAATGTTGCTCGGTCACACTTCTCCCAGTTTTCATCTGTGAAATGTTGTAGGGTGTGTTAGAGTAGGCCCATTGAATCAGTAGGACTTACACAAGTCTTGATTTACCTTATGTGTACTGATTCATTGTGTCTACTCTGGTTGCAACTAGCAAGTGGATTTAGGTCCCTAGTATATATTGTAATTCTTCATTTGCAAACATGTGCAAACATCTAAGCAGCAGCATTCTAGAACTGAACAAATTTGTACAGCTGATAAGGTGAAGAACTACTAAAGGTGAAGAACTACTAACCAGATCTCCAAAGTTCAACAGCATATAATATGCAGCCATCTTTCCTACATTCTGTATCTCAATTTAGCTAACACTAACAGCTATTGCATTTCTCCTTTCTCCTTTCTCTGTACCTGCTCAAATTCAGATCTCAGCTCCTTCCATTACTGTGCAAGTAGATACCAGACTCTTCCACTGGCTACAGGAAGGTTTCCAACCATTAGCATCCATTTAGCTCTGTGTCCACCACCTGGTGCCAAGTTATGCAAAACCATAGTGACAGGCTAATTAATAATAATCAAGGTAGCCAAACTTGCAATACCAGCATGCTATGTTAATAGACCTAAGTATCCCAGAGGTTTCTGGCTTTGAAAATATAAATGGGCTATTTAAATCTTGAACTTAAGACCTATCCATGGTTATTAGCAATGAAGATCTGAATGAACCATTAAAATACAGGGAGATTAAAAATGATTTTGTTTCATGTTTCCAACTGAGAACATAAATTATTTTCAGAAAATGATTATGCAAAAAAAAAAAAAACACTTGAAAATGAATATTTCAACCATTCCTCAGTGGATATCTGACTACTGCATTCGCAGTAATAGGGAGATAAAGAATTTGTGAGTCTTTTAATTAGGATCATTCTGAAATATCTGATACATGACTATCTGCATTTCAATTGTAATCTACATTTGAGATCTTATTGCTTGAAAGGATTTCTTTGTGTTTATTCATCTTTAAAGGTAAGGTATGTAGAGCTAGTCTCAGTCAAGAACACCAACTGTTTTTCATGTACATTTTTTGATAGTTAAACAAATTGTCAGCAAAATTCTATATATGAATACTCAAAAGTAAATCCAGTAGAGTCGAATGGTGGCATATTCCTAGCAGAGTAGTGTTGGATCCCAGCTTAAATCATGTGTGATTAGTAATACCAGAATGTAGATGTTTGGCTTCAATAGGTTTCATGAATGGCATGATATCCTTCATGAGGCAATATCAAGCCCTCTTTTCATCCTTGATCATGGAAAGACTACATATTTTTACTTTACGAATGGGTTTTTGGACTCTTCTTATCCCAAGAGGTCAAGAACTATTGTTATTATGTGCCTTCAAGTCAACATTGACTTATGGTGACCCTAACCCTATTTTCTTGCTCAGATTTATTTCAGAGGATGTTTACCATTATCTTCTTATAAGGCTGAGAGAATGTGACTTGCCTAAGATTACCTATTGGATTCCAACCTGTGAGCAGGGATTCAAATCCTGGTTTCTTGGAATTGTAGACCAACATCCAAATCATTACAATACACTGGTTCTGTCAAAAACAAAGACAGGTAAATATACATTTTTCAAAAGAAGAGAGGGCAGGGAAAGAAAATGTGGCAGCATCTTTAAGACTAAGTGCTTTTTATTTTAGCATGAGCTTTTGTGGATATAAACTCACATATTCAGATGCAGTACTGAGTGGTACATTTTTTGCAATGGTAGATGTCCCCTTCCTTCAGTTCATTGTAGTAACTCTGGTTAAGTGGTAAGATCCTTAAGGGATATTGTCTTTGGGTGAGCAGCAGTGCTTGTAGCTTTTCAGCCAATGGAATATGGGGACAAAAGTCTGGGGATATCCCTATCTATTGATCCATCTTCCTCCCAGGACCTTCTGTTAGTTATGATGCCATTGATCTAGGTGATGTTTGGAAGAGTGTTATATTTGGTTAATCTGGCTAAGTAAACCCAAACAGATTGTGGCTCTTGGGAAATCAATTATCTGTATACCTTCAATACAAAGTAGATAGGTGTGACTGTCAGGCATCCTGTGTCTCTGCCTCCCATGTGAATTCTTTCCTGTGTCACCTCTTTGACTTCTTAGCAGTTTGAGCCACTGTTAAATCCCATTCTGGGGGAAAAATGAAGGATATAAATAGAGTTCTGAATTATCTGATTGGGCTCCCCTTACTCTACTTTCCAGGCTCTTCTGCTGCTCTATCCTCTGTATTGCTTTCTCCTGCCTGAGTCCCTGTCTATTCCCCACATTGTCCTTTCCTTTCCACTAGCCTTTCCCTCCTTGTCTTCTTATCTCTCTTCTGTCCTGTATCTCCATGTCCACTACTTGCTTCTCTCTTTCAGTCTAGCAACTAAAGTCTCAACCCTTGCTTCCTCATTCTTTGAGAAAACCAGTAGTAGTTTTTACACTTAATTGGCTTAGGTTTGTTGTCGGTCTCCCTAGGTCTGCAATCCTATATGGGAGTAAACCCCCATAAGTGGGACTTCATTTTGAGTCTCTGTGTCTGTGTGCATATGTGTATGTGTATGAATGATTCTCAAGTTGCGTGCCTTCAAGTTGTTTCTGGGTTATGAAGATCCTTAGAGGATCCTATCATGGGGCTTTCTTGGCACAGTTTGTTCAAAGGGGCTTTGCCTTCTTCTGAGGCTGTGTGACTTACCCAAGGTCACCCAGTATATTTCCATGGCTCAGTGAGGATTTGAATCCTGGCCTCCAAGAATCTGAGTCTAGTTTGATCGTGTGCTGCCTTCAGACTGTTTTTACTATATGCTGTCCTGAGATCTGTTGATATTGGGTAGGGTATAAATATTTAAATAAATAAACAAATACTCCAGCACTACTTCATGCTGGCTCTATGAATGGTTCTGTTGTACGCTATTCCTGATGTTTCAAGTAGTACTGACTTCAAAAGGCTTTCCTTGGATCTGAATGCTGAAGAACTTTTAGACTTCCACTTTTCAAAATCATAGTTTCAGATTCATTATCCATTCTATTCGTCTTCCTCCTCCTCCAGGAGAAATGTCTAAACAGGTTTTTGTTCTGCAACTTCTGTTATGTTTCAAAGTTGCTTTTACCCTAAGGAAAGTCAAGATATCATTCTCTCAGGAGAAAAACACATTTATATTTAGCAATCTTTAATATTTTAATCCAATATAATACAGTTAATCTTTGATGGGCTTGATTACTGCAAGAATCTAAACGATGAAATTTCCCTAGCTGTTTCTATCAATAAAGTACTGCAGTATTTTGTTTATCAATATTTTATTTATAAGGTGTGCTTTCTTTTCGCTATGCATAATTAATCGGCTGACTGTCTACAAGGTAATAACAGCATTCTCAGCTTGATTGCAGAGCAGCCTCCTACTAACAACCTTGTCTCAGAACAGAAGTCAAGTCTCATTTCCAGTAAACTCCTCTAAACTGACTTCTAACAATTTATTGAGATTTGTCAGGTGTATTTGTCACAGGCCTGATGCTGCTGTGGACCATGAAAGCAGGAAGATAAACACAAGGAATCATAGTAAATATGTGCTTTCTGTTGTAAGTGTTCTGAGCCAATATCACAGTTTTAGGTGCACTGATATTGCTAAACTCTGTATCACTCCTGTTATGTACCAAAGTTAACTCCCCATGAAACAATTCAAGTTCTAACCTGGTATGAATAATTCTTAACATATGAGCAAAGCACATTTATATAAAAATCAATAATCTTTAATATTTTAACCTGTATAATTCAATAATGTTGACTCATAAAACTCACAATGTTGACTTAATGAAAATTTACTGCTTTCAAAAGAGTGAAAAGTTGGATCAGATATGGTGCTAGTTCACACAGACCTGTCTATCCCATGCAAAATCATGTAGTCTGTCATCACGGAACTGTGATCATCATCGTTAGTCTGATGTGGAACAACCCTGTAAGTTGGGTGGGCATCCCCGCCACATCTTTGCCTCAGCCCTAAGTTGACAAAATAGTTAGAACAAATCAGTGGGCAAGCTGATGTAATTGTCAGCAGAAGGAACATTGCCCAATAATGGCTTCAAAAGACAGGCAGGATCTAAAACTTCAGAGCAAGAATTTTAAATCAGCATCCAATGAAGTTCTAAGAAACTGCATGGTTGAAGCTGCAGTCCTTAAATGTTCTGCTATATTTGTTTTGCCAAAGCCTTGGAAGAGATGAAAAGAAGTTTGAGGGTTGGTAGAAGCTAAGACTCCTTTCTCTTAGGGCCTACGGCCAACTAGGAACCTGAGATATCAGCCTCAATGTGAATAGGATCAGAGAATGTATCAAGGAAGCTGCTTATTTTTCTCTGGTGAGCTGTCAGCATATAGAGAGGCTCATATTACCCCACCTATAGACTATGTCCTGAGGAGCATAATTCTTTTGTATCAGACATAGTGAACCACAGAGATTTTACTGGAAGGACACATAGGCAGCTGAGCTATGGGAAACAGATTAAAGGGTGGCACTGTTTTCTGTCACGCATCCTAGGTGAATCTCGGAAATGGTTCCTGCAGACCATCTAGATGGACTTTCAGCATTAATAGTGGTAAACAGGAGACAAGAGGTCTCTGGGATTAAACAAACATTTGTAACAGCCAAGAATGTTACACCTTGGAGGCATGCATCCCCAGATGAGATAGCATCTTGCAGGGAACTACAAGGACGCCTGGCTGTATTTTCTTTGAACTACAAAGCTGAAATCTATCTTCATAAATTTGGCCATCTGGTCTTTCCCAGGAAAGAGGGTCTGCCCCCAGGACATATTTGGCCCTATAACTAGACCCCCTTCTCAACTTCATTTCAGAGTTCTCCCAGACTTGACTGGCAGGCTGTTACTCTGTCAGTTGAGGCTCCCCTCAGCCCCTCCCCTATGCTGAGTTTTGCTCTCCACTTGTCTTTTCCCAGCCAAAGACTTCTGGATTGGTACAGTATTACTCCAAACCCCTATGCCTCTCTTAATTTTCACCTCTTTCTAAATTTCTATAGTCCTTGTACGCTTGTGTGAGTGAGTGCAACAGAGTGCTTGTATGGATTTTGACATCTTTTCCAATAAAATATTGAAATTTGAACAGTTAACCTAATTCTCTGTGTTCTGACTCTGTAAAGCTGGGCTCAAGATCCTTAATTACCCTGCGCTCTTTGCATTGCTACAACAGTGTTCATAGCTAATTTTCCCCACAAGTGATAATTTTGACAAGTGTCAGGAATCCCCCTAAGGGACCTCCAGCAAACAGGATAACACTCAACTGAATTCTATAGCTTAGCTTGTGCCTAGAGAAGATGCTCCACCTTGCATGAAGCTGAATCTTGTGTAATGTAAATGTTCTTATTTAGAATCATGCTTGCTTTATGCATCTCCTTGCTTAAACTTCACTGGTGAGAGTGGAACGAAATTTCATACTCCGAAGGGGTTGGACATGAGGTTGGGATGAGCCCTGAAACTGGGTAGGAAGTGAGGCAGCAGCACAGAATGCAAAGTATGCATCACAATAAAACACATAAAAGAGTTTTCATTCACCAAAGGATCCCACTGATAATCAGAACTGTGTTCAGTCCAACCTATTGGCAGTAGTGATCCAGAAGGATAACTTTATTTTTAAATCTTCACATTTTTATACTATTTTTCTTGATTAGAAAAGTAGAATAAAACATACAACAGCAAGGTTAGTATATTGCTCAAGACTGACTACTTGTTATTTCTTATCTAACTCTTCTGTCTACTGCCTGAAAGAACAGAACAGTCTGTAACTATCACAGTGTTCACAAAGAAGGCTATTAGCGATGTGACAAATGTACTCTGGATTTCGGCAACAATAGTTTCATAAAGAAGTTAACAAAACAGAGGTTATTCATATAATATACCAATAGAAGCAGTTAACATTTTTGTTAATCATACTAATTAGAATGCAATTGAGAATCTTCTAACATTTCTCATATATATTTTAAGCCAGCACTGGTGCCTTAAGTGTTTGGACAGAAGGGTTATGTTTTGCAGTTGGGAGAAGGGAAGAGTCCTGGAGTGAACTGACTTAGTTCACTTGAATTAGTTAGTCCTATGTTCCAGGGAAGGAAGAGAGGATGGGAATAAGAATGAGAGCAACCCCAGGCAGGCCGCCTCTCTTGTCTGCCAAGATGGCATTCTGAGGAGGCAGGGTAGTTGTAATATGATCTACAGACACTTAATATTCTATTATCATTTGGGAAATATACATATCCAGAAAGAGTGTTGCACCTTTAATTCTAAAACTTCTAAAGTGGGTAGTTGAGCCCATAACAGTTTAATAAAGTAAAAATCTTCCTACGTAAGCCAGAGACAATTTGCATTGCATAAACTGTGGTGGGAACATGAAGTCCTCTAGATATTGCTGGAAAGTGTAGCCCATAAGCCATATGAAGGCCATTTTAGGCCCTCTCCAAATTTTTTTTTTTTTTAAAAAAACAAACTTGAAATGTTCTAACACATCAAAGGGGCATGGAAAATATTTTTCATGTATCTCAGACTCTGCCGTCTGGCTGATTTAGACTCAGTTGAAGCTTCTTTTGAACCAGGAAGTAAACCAAAAGCTCAATTCTGGTTTACTTCCTGATTTTGAAAAAAGGCCCTGACCTAAGCGCCTGATTAATTTGTAGGAATTAAGAAGGGAGAGGCCATATAGGAGGATGGCTTTTACAGTTGTATGCTTTCTCCCCCCTTCAAGCAACAGAATGTTTATCTCCTGATCATGGCCATTTTCAAAGAACTTCCATTTGATGATATATGTAGCTAATGTTGTGTTCTTCCTTAACACGTTTACAGCATATACCAGTACTGGCCAACTTGCTCTCCCAAGAAACACTCAAATGTTTAGCAGTAGCATTTATTTTGGAATCAGTAAGCAACACAGCAACATTCAAAAGTTGCTAAGACTGGTGTATATTGGATGGTAACATGATTTATACCTTGAAATACAAATTCAGGCATGATTGTTAGTGAAAGTCATAAATGTCACATTACCTCACCAGAACCCAAAGTTTTCCAGGCATTCCTGATGTTTACGTAACTTTACTCTGGAGAACTTGCACAGTTCCTGTGTTCTTATCACTGCCCTGTCTGTTCTCACAACAGCTTCCCAATAGTTTCACATTCCAGCCAGCTGATGTCCCTCTCCCCCACCCCACCCCACTTTATGCCATATGTTCCAGACATCAACTATTGCCAGATCACCTTCTTTGGCACCTTCATACTTTTTGAACCCGTATCTGGATAAAAGCTGCAAACAGCAATTGGTTATTGATAATTGTTGTAAAGAACAATTAGCAATGGATACTTTGCTAGCAATCTCTATTTCCTTTTGTCTAAGCTAAGCATATTCATCCTGATAGAATGACAGAAGCTGAGCTCCTGACAAGCAATTTCAGTGGCTATGTAAAGAGAATTGTGGTGATCGCATTGTCACAGATACCAGAGTAAACTATGTGTAGCCATTTAATCCACTCAGGGCACATCTACGTGCTGCTCAGTACACTCATTGGTTAGAATCCTCTTATTGTGAGTGGTTACTTATTGTGAGTACTTTTTAGAACAATGCACAATGGCTGTATCCTGCATGTGGTTGTGCAAGCAGTGTTCCACCAGTGTATCCGTTGCATGAATGGTAGTGTTTGTTAAGTTGTTGGGTAATACATCCCCTTGGTACATTTTGACTGAGTGGCTACTGATCATTGAACAATGACAAAGTGTGCCTCAGCAGAATATGAGTTGCATGATCAAATTGTGTGATGCTGTGGTCTAGTACATAAGTAGGGTAGTACAATCAAAGCATAGCTATGGTAGCATGAATTGTTGGAATGGCTTTATTCTGATATCTTGTCCTTTCCCATTGGTAAACAATTTTAAGAAATACTAAGAGAATGTATCATAATATTCTGTTGACCTTCCACTGATAAGCAAAGAATTTTGAAAAAATTCATGTCAACTTGGTAGCTGCTGAGGAACAGGATTTTTAAATGTTTTTTTTTCTTTTAGAAATAAATAACTAAATGTTAAATGGTTACTCTCATTTTAATCCTCTTTCTCATGACACTGCCAACTTCTACCGATTTTCTCTGTTCTTTAGTTAGCTATTTTCTATGAACCTAGCATTTTGAAGTCAGTGACAAACAAGATTAGACCTGTCCACCTGTGTCCCTATCTCTCAGAAGAGAAAATAATGATTTTCATAATAACGGATTCAGAAGAAGGCTTCTTAGCAGGTAAATAAGGTATTAAAAGCAGTCATGCCCATGATGCAGAAATGAGTGAGGATGAGAGGAAATATTTTAAAAAACAAGTCAGGTTATAAGCAGTTAATAAAACTAGTTGAAAGGCACTAGGATTCAAAGGAAGGAAGGTTAAATATGAGAATCAAGAGACATATTTTGGAATTTAAATTATTTAGTAAAACTGATAAACACACACAAAAGAGGAATAAACAATGTAACCTGAAAATCAGATACTTCATTGATGCACAGTGTTTAGTTATTTACTGCAAGTGGATGAAAATTCAGTATACAGATACAGGGGTCAGGGCCCAAAGATTTTAGGCTGATAATGTCTATTCATATCTTGGTATCTTGATTCTTCTGTTAGGAGCGCAGCTGGTAAGATCATCTGGACAAGATTATGAATGAAGTAAGCAATTTAAGAATGCTACAAAAGCTTTTTGAAATAGCTTTCCATGTTACCACTACATTGTTGTATTTTTAATATGATATCTTTTGAATCATATTTTATGTTGTGTAAATATTCTATTTGATTTTTTTAGGAAGCTTTTGAAACAGTTTTTTTTCTCTTAGTACTGTAAGTTTGCATTTTTGTCTGTCTGAGCTATATCTCATATCATGTAAATACACACTACACACACACACACATATCGTAGAACAAGTGCTTTTTTAAAGAAAAAATAAACCAGGGCATTGATTTATTTTAAATAAACAGTGCAATCTTCACTGGGCTCACAAAGGGAAAAAATATGTCATTTTCTTTATAGACAATTCTCACATATTCTGATTAATACAGGTAACCCATTGTTTGTTTAGCTATTGAAGTGTTGGGAATTATCATGGACAAGTGAATCATGCCAATATTAATACTGCAGTCTGCTTAGTTTTTAGAATAATAGAATAGACTTGCAGAGACCACAAGAACCATGCAGTCCAACCCTTTACCACACAATTAAAGCATTCCCAAGAGAAGGCCATCCAGCTTCTGTTTAAAAACTTCCAAAAAAGACAGCTCCACCACACTCTGAGGCAGCATATTCCATTGCTGAACAGCTCTTACCTTCAGGAAGTTCTTCCTAAAGTTTAGGTGGAATCTCTTCCTGCGATGTGAACTTATAGTTCCATGTCCTAGTTTCTGGAGAAGCAGAAACAAGCTTACTCCATCTTCAATATCACATCTTTTCATGCATTTAAACATGGCTATCATGTCACCTCTTAACCTTTTAAATCCATAAGATTGTACATTTATTTATAAATTAACAGCTGCCAATTGGTGGATTGTGGAGCCAGAAACCACACCAGCTTTTATCAATCGTGTTTATGTAGACTATGAATTTAGAGGGAGGATAAGGTTTAAAGACAGTTTAAGATGGAGAATTACAGAGTAGCAAGCCATAAACAAAATTAAAACATACAGAATCAAATGAGTTTCTTCACTAAGAAACGTTTCCTTATCTCAGAGGTGAAAAATGGTGGTATCAGAGGAAAGGGAGACATTGCCTCCCTCTTTGGAATCAAAACCAGGTCAGAGAAGAGAGAAGGAAGCGGGGGTTGGCATTGTGGCCTTATAATTCCTCTCTCTTGCCCATCTCCTTCTTTGTGTATATGAGGGGGGCATGAGGAAAGGATTTGTGGTGCTGAAAAATTTGGCTGTGAGCTGGCCAGGGAGTGGCTGGTCGAGGAGACGAATGACCAGAGGTGAGTTTTTAAAGGGCTGTGAGGCCTGATTGGAGCTGCTGAGAGGGAAGGTTCTCCCAGAAAAGAAGTACCTGAGGTGGTGGGACAAAGTTTGGAGAAATTTGCAAATAATAGCATCCATGAAACTCAAACCCACAGATATGGAGGGTTGACTGTATTTCTGTCTGAGAGAGTGGGGGATTAAGACTAATAGTTGTCTTGACCAAGCTCACCACCAGTGTACAATTCCAAACTCCCTACTGCTAGTTGCATGTGTTCCTCAGATGGAAAATATTGCCCACTTTTGTCATAGAAAGTAGAGGCTAGTGGTTTCTTGGATGAGTTATTGTACTGCAGCAACTTCCCTGTTCTTAGTTAGCTAAATATGAAGACTGAACTTTTCCTCTTCCTGCAGAGTTCAAGGGTTTCCTCTAGCTTATGTCAGGCTTATAGTGGGTTTCTGAAGTCTTAAGAATCACCATTTGGCATTATTTCTTTACTTCTGTTGAAGTGATGATTGATGTCCAGAACATAGACAATATCTTTAAGCCAAAGACACATCTGCTGCATATACCCAGGCCATTTCTGTCTTATACTGTTCTAGTGCTATTTATTTTACTTTCGACATCCTGTGGAATCTGGGGTTTGTAGTTTACTGAGGTTAAAGAACTCTCTGCCCCTCAGTAAGCTACAAATCCCAGGATTCTATAGGATGTCGAAAGTGGAATAATAGCACTATAACAGTAGTGTGGAAATGGCCCCAATCTTGCTTTTTAATAGAAAATTATATTCATTCAATGTTTATGTATTACAAGAAACACAGATAAATATTGTCAACCAAGTAATTATGCACTTCAACAACACCACTATGCTATAGCTCATGGCCAGTGCATGCCATTTGGTTGCAAAATATGAAAGCTTATACTAGACACAATCTAAAACTAGAAGGTGAAACTGCTACTCAGTATCTCTTACTCATCTGAAGTTGTTCCTTTTGGAAACAACCTAAATGTTTGGTTAGCTTACGCCTTAATATGAGGAGTCTATCCTCAAAAAGATCTTCTAGTCCAAGTCCCATGAACGTCAAAAAAGGAATACATGGTTAGAATCTTTCAGGCTGTGGCTATTGGAAGTGTGGTGTTTGTTATGAAAACCTTTGCAATCCATTTTAATGAGATTCCAGTGTACATCTGCATGTATCAATATGCATGAGGAAGAATAATTTCAGTCTTTGCAAACAAGATGAATATTTGCACGGTCATTAGGAAATGAGTTTTAGGCCATTCACTGAAATAATTATGATTTGACAAAAGGAACTTTCTGATTCTTTCTTAACCCTTGTCTGAGGAAATCCCACACGTCAAGATCCCTGCAGTCTCTTGATGAATAAAAGCTGGGATATTCACATCTGGTGGTCTTATGAGTTTCATTCATTCTATGCTACACGCTTCACTCATTTGAGCTAATCCAACTGTTCAAGATAGGTCATAGGGGCTTGATTTAGTTTCCCTTTTCTAACGAACAGTTGATAAAATATTATCCAGAGTATTTGATTGTGGAGACATAACATGCAGACTAAGAAAATTCAGAAGTTCTTAAATGTTTATTATTTTATTATAAATAAAATTAATATGTAAAATGTATTGTTTACAATTGATTTATTTAAAAAAGAATATGAACAGCCCTTCAGCTTGCAAATATTGTTGTTTCAATTGCTGTCAGGTTGGCTTTAACTTATGGTGACCATATGAATGATCTCCAGACTTCTGGTCATGAATGGTCTTGCTCAGAGCCCGTATGCCACAGGGCTGTTTCCTCAATTAAGGCCATTTCCACACTACACTGTTACAGTGCTATTATTCCCCTTTCAACATCCTCGTGAATTCTGGGGTTTGTAGTTTACTGAGGC
Organism: Iguana delicatissima; assembly: GCA_948472985.1. NCBI lineage: Eukaryota > Metazoa > Chordata > Lepidosauria > Squamata > Iguanidae > Iguana > Iguana delicatissima. Next base: position 111,406 of record CAOKZL010002858.1, read on the forward strand.
CAAAGAGCTCTCTGGCTCAGGACTGCAAACCCAGGATTCCATAGGATGTTGAAAACGGAATAATAGCACTATAACAGTGTAGTGCAGAAATGGCCTAAGCCTATCTACCTTTAATATAAACTCTTTTCTTATTTACTCTCACTCTCACAGGCATTGTCATCTTTTCTGTGAGACATATTGTCTCATGATATGTACAAAACATAATACCTTCACTCTGGTAATTTTAGCTTTTAAAGCTTGATTTGCTCTAAGACCCATTTATTGGTCATTTTAGTTTCTACAGAACTCTCCTCTAGCACCACATGAGCTAATTTTCTTCTTGTCAGCTTTCCCCATTGTTCAGCTTTCAGAACAATACATTGAAATCAGAAACACAATGGCATGGGCAATCGTGATTTATTCAATATTATATATTTAGACTTGAGGGTCTTATCTAGTTCCTTCATAGCTGCTCTTTCTAAGGCATAGGCCCTTTCCGCGTGACAACGCTGAGTTGCTTCTGCCATGGAATGGCAGTGGACAGCAGGCCATGCTTCTACATGATGTCATCACCATCCTGCTGCCATCCCATCATAAAGCATCACACTTGCACAGGATTTGAAAAACAGATAAAATCTGTTTTTTACCTCCCATCATGTGGTGCTCCTGTACTTACCGTCGTGTGGAAGCTGCAGCCACAAGTTTGCAATGCTTTCTGCCCCAGCATAGCAATGGCAAGTGCCCATCTGTGCTGAGGAAGGAAGGAACGGGACTATCCTGCTCCCTTCCACAGGGAGCAAGCAAGTGTGGAGGGGAGCATTGTTGATGTACTCTCTTCCGGACTGGATTTGCAGTATCATGACGTGGAACAGCATCGTCATGTTGAAAGGGCTTTAGTCTTCTTCTGATTTCTTGACTACAATCTCCTTTCTGATTAGCGACTGAAGCCATGGTAGAAAATGTCTTTGATTATTTTGATGCCTTTCTCATTCACTTTAAAGTTATTTAAATGATCTTTGGTCATTATTTTTTGATTTTCTGAATGTTCAGCTGTAAACTTGCCTTTACACTTTCTACCTTGATTTTCATTAATAGTTATTCCAGGTCTTTGCTATTTTCTGCTAGGAGCATGATGTTATGTGCACATCTTAAATTCTTGATGCTCCTTCTTTCAATTTTCACACCTCTTTCCTCTGAGTCTGTTTCAGTTTTCCATATAATATGCTCTATATACAAATTAAACAGATGGAAAAAATGCCAACCCTTTTACCACTAGGAAACCATTCTGTTTCTCCATATTCTGTATTTACAGTGGCCTCTTGTCCTGATTATAGGTTATGCATCAGAACAATCAAATACTGATGCATACTCATTTCTGTTATAGTGATTCATAGTTTTTCATGAACTATACAATCAATGACTTTGGTATAAGCCAATATTCTACATCAGCTACTTAGGGCCTTTCTGCACTACAATGTTATAGTGCTATTATTCCACTTTCAACATCCTGTGGAATTCTGGGGTTTGTAGTTTACTGGGACCAAAGAGCTCTCTGGCTGAGAATTCTAAATGCCCCTCCCTAAACTGCAAACCCCAAGATTCCATAGGATATTGAAAATGGAATAATAACACTATAACAGTGTAGTGCAGAAAGGCCCTAAGTTAAGGATAGTTAATTAAGTCCTCTCCTGGTGCAACACCCCCAAATCTGATGCAAGTGCATTCACTCATACTCCAATCACCAGCAGAATGGAGCTGCTTCTCCCCTTGCAACTGTTGCATGGTAAAGTAGGATCGGAGGGAGGGGGAGTTACAGTGGTGGCAATAGTGTCACAATCATGAGAAAGTAGACATCATGAATATGGCATGGTTACCTAAACGTACTCCTCTGTCCTAGGGACTTTTCACACTACACGAATAAGTGCTATGATTCCACTTCAAGCACCATGGCAACATATTATGATCCTAGGATTTGTAGCTCAGTGAGACACTAGAAGTCTCTGGCCAGCAATTCTGAGTACCTTCTCTTTAAAGTGCTAGTCCCAGAATTCCAGTTAAAATAGAATCACAGTGCTATAATTTCATAGTGTGAAAGGGTCCTTGACATCTGCTCCTTTTCTTTTATCATATCAACTGTGGTTGGCTGGAGCCTGTGCAGGTATATCCACAACATAAAGCCATACTTTATGTAGAATTACCAAATATAATTCTCTATAATTAGATTAATTTCTACAGCGAGGGCCATCTATCTCAACATAGTAGGCGCTTCTTACAAATTACTCTAAAATGAAATAATTTCTTTAAAGAAGGATTTTGCAAAGATAGTATACATAAAGCCCCAGTCAAAACCAAAATAACTTTACAAACATATTCTCTTTCTGTATTCAAGTTGGCAACCATGTTAGACTGTTTCAATATGAAAAGGAAAGCAAAAAGTATTCTTATGCTGCCTTTAGGCCAACCAATTTGTTTCAGCACAAGTTTATACTGAAATAAACTGGTTAGTCTTAAAGATGCCACTTCCTTCTTTTCTATATTATGCTACTAATGCCCCCCACCTTTTTTTTTTTTTTTTTTTAGGGTGCACTGATGCAAACTTATATTTGGAATTGTGAAATCACAAAATGTAAAATTAAACTGTTTTGTATGTAGGGCTATAGCTCAGGACTATTGGCTCATGCTACAAAATTGTCAGTAATTTACCCTGCGAAGGCACTGACCTTGACAAAATGACTAGAAACAACTTGTCAAAAAGGTTGTCCCTTCGTTGCAGAGTTTAACTCATGTGAATCCAAGCATGCTTGTGTAAAAGGCATCTGACATCCATGCCTTCCTGCTCTAACTCTTGGGAACAATGAAAGTCCCTTTATCCATATCTAAGTTTGGCTTTGCACAGTCACACTGTAGACCATAATCTGATTCCACATTGCCTTTATTTTATAGCTTCTGAAAGGTTTTGACCAAGCTTTATAACTAGGAATCTCAGAGCTGATTGTAGTGAAAACCCTCAAGACAAGATGAAAAGGATGGGAAAAGGCAAGTAAAGAAAAATGCTGAGCTAAAAAAATAAATAAAAAAATAAAAAAATCCGTGTTCATCGATGAAAAGAAAATTTACTGCACCAGTTCTGCATCTAATGTAGAGCTGTATCACTAATGTTAATGTGGCTGAGAAGAGAAGGATAAATAAGACTGATAGGATGTGCCTTCCCTGTTACTGCTTCTGTGCTGTTCAGGGGTATAAACTGGTTTAACCATTGAACTAGTGTATCTTCACTGGTGCAGTGGGTTCACATGTGGAACATTTCTTCCAGTCCATCTGGGATGTTCTGTCACTGTATGTTTATGCTGACAATGTGTCTTGCCATTTGTCAGTATAGCAGGATGTCCAAAAAATATCTCAAATGATGTGATTAGCAAATCTCAATTGACTACTGTACCCTTACTTACCTTCAAATGACTACAGGAACATAAACTCTTTTGCTATTCTTTTTTCCCTCCCCAAAAAGAAGAAAGCTAGCCCAATGGGTCTATTAGCAATGATTTATACTAGGTAAGTACTATGTGTCATTTATTGTATCATGAACCTGACAGGAGCCAGCATAGTCCCACAGTTATTACATAGGCTTAAAGCAATGCCACAATGATGCTGCAGTGCTTCTGGATGAGTATTTTCTTCTCCCCTCTTCTCCTTCACTCTGCAGCTCTGCAGCCCTCAATACGGCTTGGAAACTGGCTCCAGGGGCATTCATAGCTCTTAGACAGGGAAGTGCTTACACTTCAAATTCCATTGCCAGAAACTTCAGCAATGTATACCACTGGATCATGGCCATAGAGACCCCTGAGCATTTGAATTTTGCTTACTTTGAATCTGTTGGCTTTGTGTGGCGTACTCTATATGTTGTTACCATAACTGCACCACAGTTTTATAGACAGTGTAGAATTAAACAGCTTTGTGGTATGCATTTACAATGAAACTACAACCTAGCCTATAGGATCGGGTATACTTTTTATCATATGTAAATAAAGATTTTTCCCCCAAAGACTGCTAGAATACTGAGAAAGCTATTCCAGTCCCTTGGGTGAAGTATATGAATTTTATAGCACCCCATTTACTGTCTTGAAATATTTATGAGCAACCAAGCAGCCCTAAAAGGGAATTTAGAAGTAAATTTAGAAGACTTATGTTAATAATTAAAAAAAAAAAATCTCAAAGTAGTAAAATGGAAGGCTGAGGAACTACTGCATATTTAAATCTCATTATGATGTCTACTTTTTATTGTCTTTTAGTGAATGTAAATAATGGGGTGAATAGGAACCTTACATTTCAAATGGATTTTATTTTCTCAGGCTAGTTCCTTAAGACCATTTTACTTTTTTAATTAAAATAAGCAGGGCCTCTGAGGTCATCTTAGATAGGAATAAATGGATGGGACAGAGGAAAATAAATGATGATAAAGTTTGCAAAAAAACCCCAAAAAACAGCAAAGTAAAGCATTTCTACAGTAAAATATGTTGCAGGTAGTGGGGCATGGAGTGAACCCCTTTTTTGTGATCTGTGTCGTGTTGTCCACAGCTTTGATCTGCATTGATGGGAAGACTACCTGCTGCAGCAATAAAATTACAGTTCCAAGGTAATGTTTCAAGTTTCAAGGTAAGAATATCAATATTAGCTAGCAGCAGCAACATCAGTAAACTAAAATAGCAATAGTAGGCTGACAACAGGTAAAAATACCTGAAAATGATTTCTAAAGCTTGACTAACAATGAATACAATGGACCCTCCAATGCTGTGACCTCTGGATCAGTGATTTCCACCAGATTGTCACATCTTACACATGAAATGGTGGTAATGTGAATGCGGTTGTTGTGAAGTGTCCACATGCATGTTGCAACCATTTAATAATATAGTGCATGATCATTCACATATTTTTTTGCCATCTGTAGGGGAACTGAACCCCTGCAGATCTGGAGGGACCACTGTAATGAAAAAGCCAGAGAACATTTCTTAAGTGGGTAGGTATATCTGCTTATTTCATTCTTACATTCAAGAATGGATTTTGTTTTGAAAAAAAATTATCCACTGAGTGTGATTACCAGAGTGTCTGCACAGTCTTCAGCTACTTTTTGCATTTCAAGACTGTTGCACAAGGTCATGGGAGAGAGAATTTCATATGGAACAGTGGTTCTCAACCTGTGGGTCCCCAGATGTTTGTGGACTTCAGCTCCCAGAAGCCCCAGCCACTATGATCAATGCTCAGGGCTTCTGGGAGCTGAAGTCCAAAAACATCTGGGGACCCACAGGTTGAGAACCACTGATATGGAAGAAGATGATATCTACAGTCACTGTTGGTTTGTGCATTCGAGTTGTTTCCAACTTATGGTGACCATGAGGTGAAACTACTAAAGGGTTTTCTCTGCAAGTTTTGTTCAGAGGAGGTTTGCCATTGCCTTCCTCTGAGACTGAGAGACAGTGACCTGCCCAAGGCAACCAGTGAGTTTCAAGTGGAGATTCAAACTCTGGTCTCTTAGAGTCCAAATCCAACATGCGAACCACCACATCATTCTGGCTGGGTTACCTGAAATCATATAATAGACTATTTAGGGCATTAAAAAATCAAAGCAAAAGTGGAAGTAAGCCTGGAAGTAAATTGACAACCAATAAAAACTGAGAAATAATTGACATGATCTGACCCAGCCCAAAATAAAAGTATGGAAGGCACTTCCTGGACAAGCTGGAGGTTCCAGGTATTTTATCAAGGTCAGCCCCAACTGCAACAAAATCCCTTAGAAATCCCCACTCCATAGGGGCAGGGATCCAGCTGTAAATAGGGGTTGAATTTAAATGAATTGATTCATCTTACTTCAGAAAGTTCATAGCTGACATACTAAATCAAGTTGATTTTTGAAAAAGTACTCTTGGCCATTGCTGCCAAATAAGGGCAGGGCCAGAATTATTCTAAGGCTGTGAACCTGTTGGTTCAGAAAGGATTAGAAGCTTGTCCCAAACAGATAGTGCACTTATAGTATAGTCTACAATACCTTGTCTTATCCACTTTGGTCTTCAATTTATTCATTCTCCTCCATCACTAAACTCCTCTGATTTAGCATTTCCAGTATCTTCTAACAACATATTACATATAGCTGGGTAACATGATGTGATAATGATGGTCAAGACCCTATATTGTTGAGCATAGTGTAAGATTTCTACATGTTGAACTATGCTACTGTTCACTTGTCACTAGCTCCAGGTTTCATTATTGTGCTCTGATGGCTCGTCCCTTGGCCATTCCATTGCTGGTGGGGCATGGAAGTCATAAGAGAGGCACCTGGCTATGTAGCTGTAGCCAGATGAAAAGGAAGTACTTCTTCCACTGAGATCTGCTGGGGTCCTCTGGAGTTCTCAAGGGGTGATATAATTAGTCTGCTTCTAACAATAGGAAAATAGCCAGATACTTCCCTGATCCTCTCCATTCTCCACCAGCAATGGCATGACCATTGGGGAAGGGTGAGTGGTATCATGCTCCCTCTTGAAAGTTCTTTTTTTGATGAAGATGAACCAGACCTACCTTTGGAGGATTCACAGCAGACAACCAATAGCCAGCTAAGTCCTCTTTTGGTTCACCAGGCCAGGTTGGGTTCAGATCAAAAAGAGGTGATGGAAGAGGAGCCCCCCCTCCAGTTCCAGAGAAAGGCAGATTCTCAGGTGTCTGGTTCAGACCATCAGGTGCAGTCAAGGTATTGGGAGGAACACAGCTGTGGAAAGCTGTCCCTAAGTACTGTTGGGCATCAGGGAATTGACAATGTGTTGCCTATATAAGGAAGTTGCATTCACCATCCACCTTGCCAAGTAGCACTTTTGTCTTTCTCTGGACAGCTTGGCTTGTGAAAGTGTGTCTAATGGATTTATGACTCTTGGATTGTTTAATGAATTGTCTACCGCCTGTCCTGGAAACCTGTCTCTGATTTACATCTTCCTTGACACTGGATTGTTTTGATAGTGGATACCTCTTTCTTCCACAGCTTCTGACTTGAAACCCTGAATCTTGTTTGAAGTTGAGATCAGGAGAGGTGGGCTGTTGTAGCACAACAGTGAGTTCTGGGGAAGCAGTGCTTTAGGTGTTGTGGAGAGTGGAAGAGAATACCATCCTCCACGATGACAAAACCAACCAACCAACAAAAACAAACACAAACATGCTGACTGATTGGAAGTTGGGTGATACTTCCTCTCATATCTCTGGATGACATCACCCAATGTTTTCCTGTAGATGTTAAAAAGCTTGATGGAGCACTATGTCATGCCATATGTCAAAAGTGACAGAGTTCAAGACTGGTTTTAACACAATCATCTGCCAAAACCTGTCCTACAAAAGTTAGAGATGAGTGTACAAAAAGTAGATGAAATTTCCAAGTAGAAACTGCTATTTAACTGACATACACACACACATATTCAAGGAAGTTCAGTCTCTTTCTAGCATTACCACAGTAGCTAAAATGCACACTTGAGTAGCTAAACTGCAATCATTTTCAACAAGTATCTGACATTATTGCTGTTTTTTAACCTTTTGCACCTTTACCTGATAGTTGGTTTCTGCACGCAAACCATAAAAAGAAGATGAAGCTTTACTGACCTGTCACCTGAAACCTCATCATAATGTAAGATCAAGACTCTAAGCACGGCATGTGTCTATTATTTCTGTTGCAATATTTTGATGAGTACATTTTGCCATAGCTCAGAATTGCTGAAGATTCCTTGATTATTTTTCTCCCAAGGGGTCATGGCCTCATTATTTTTTTTTCCAGGTACATGTAATAAAATTAGCACTGTACCTTTCTGACAGAAGCCCAACCAATTTCCAGTCAATCAACACACTACAAGTTAATTTTATATATGCAAAATCTTGAGATGAAATGCTATTTTTGCTTTTTTCTATTACTATCACCCTCACTGTATTTTTTCAGTCTTATGACTCTAAAGGTGACATGTATTTTGTGCTTGATGGATGAAAGGAGACAGTAAAAGGCAAGGCAAGCTAATAACACTAAAGTTCGTACTGAATCAGAAACAGATTGAGATACTGCAAGAAATCGAGAGGTGTGCTTCAATCATTAGGGCTTGTCATGAGTGAGATTTGTTGGTTGATGTGCTGTCAGAGTTCTGAAGAAAAAAAGATTTCAGAACAAACAACTAGATTTTGCAGGAAGAAAAAGAGGTTAGTGCTGTAGCAACTTACTATAAAGCAAAAGAGAACAATGAGGTTTGCATCAAAGGAAGTGGAAAAGTCGATCAAGCCTTTTGAAAAGCATGACTTTAAGAGAGGCATAGATCCATTTCTCTTTCAAACCCACTGGAAGAAGTTCAGTTTTTCAGACTGCCAGTCTTATACATTTGTCTATAACTATGATCTGCCAACTTTTCTTTTGGCAACTGTGCCACAAATCAAATCCAAAATATGATATAATATTTCTCTTGAGCACACTAAATGTACAGACAGCTTCTATTACTGTTTCTAGACCACCCTTCCACATCCTAGAAAGTCCATTGCTATGCTGTCTGTGGATGATGGGAGTTCTAGGCCAGCATACTGTAAGTGACATGTACACAAGTAAATCAAGTATTTGTATACTTTTTTGTTTGTCTGTTACTGCAGAGCCTGACATTACCTTCCACCCTACACATTTTCCACAGTCCCCACAGGATCTATGGTGTGAATGCAATAAAAGCTCCCAACAGCCACCCCACTGCTGGTGGAGAGAGTAGGGGATCAGAGAAGCAACTGGCTATGTTGTCATAGATAGATACAGATCAATGACATCATCTTTTGAGACCCAGAGAAGGTCTTGATAGATCTTAGCAGACTAATGACATCATTGTTTTTAATCTAGAGGAACAGAGCTGAAAGCTTCTTCAGTCTCTCCTTTCTGGCTCTCCCCAAACCTTGGAATGACTTTGGGAGAGGGCTATTGCAGTGAGGTAGAACCCATTAACACTATACAGTTACAGCGTTATGAATCAGCTTTAACAATCATGGCTTTAACCTATGGAATTCTAGGATTTACAGGTTAGGGAGGATCATTCAGAATTCTCAGCCAAAGTGCTCCAGTACCTCATCAAATTACTTTGACACCATGACACCTCCACCAATTTTCCAAGCCCCTTTGCTCCTAAGAACTTAGTTACTAAAGCCAATTTTAGCAGCAGCTAATGGTGCCTCCTCCTCCTGCTCCTCCCTGTTTCTTTTCCTACCAACAGCCCCAGCATCTAAAAACTTGTAAATAATCAAAACTGTGGAAGTAAAGCCCACAAAAATTGAGGGTCGACTTACCATTTCACAATCTTCTTCAGCATAGATGTGTCAGTCAGTGAAGAACCTTCAAGACTGTTGACTCTGGTCGGTGGGGAAACAAACTGCATGAGATATATATATATATATATATATATATATATATATTTCATGTTATTGATTAGGCCTACTATCACTTAGGCTTTTAGTGATAGGAGAAAGTTGCTTTCTGAAAATTATAACAATAGCACCTAATTACTTTTTGGGCCCTAGAAGAATAACTATAAGAAATTACTTTATCATTCTTTTAAATATGAATGTGCTAAGTTTAGATATATACATACACACCAGAGCATACAAATAGTACTGCATATACTACTGAGCATCACAAAATTTTGTGTAAACTCCAAACTTTCCTGAAAGGTTCAATGGAACCTGGATAAATTGAAGTATAGGAAGTATTTCTCTGTGGGTTCAGGAGGCTCATGAAGTGTAAATGACCCAGGAGTGCAAATTCAGCTAATAAAGCTCCATGGTTATCCTTCTGTGCAGAGCTTTTTGGTTATTCCCTTTGATTCTTAATCTCATATTCTCTTTTCTTACTAACAGATGCCAAACAACTGATTTACTTGAATAATAGTTTCATTTCTCCATCTTCAACAGATCCTAGCCTAGACCATCAGAGCTTCAATCAATTTGTTTATACCCTGGAGTTTGTGATCAATGCAATTGATGTATTTGGGCTTGCCATTTCCAGCCGCGAGAAACTCAATCTTGCTCCTCTTTGATATCATCTAAAACTTTAAAAAAAAAAGTCAGAAAAAAGAAATAGATACATGTGGAACTTCTAAAACTAAGAGTAAGCCTCTCCTCCCTCCCCTGGTGCAATGCAATGTAAATGTGCATACATACTGCTATAGGATAGGAAATACCAAATCATGTGCCACAAGAGAATTTGTAACATGCTTCTTGGAACTAATTAAAAGCTGCTGTGAACCCAAAGTACACCAATCCCCTGCTGTGTATCTGTATGATTCATTGCTCTAGCCTTGATTTCTGTCTCTGCTCCTGAAGTGGAGTGTGCACTTGTGCATGTATGTAAGGTCATCAGTCCTGCACTTTGAGCAGCAGTCTGGAGTGAGGCAGAAACCAGGAAACTTGGGTCAATCTGCACCGAAGAGCAAGTTAGAAGTAAAGGTCAAACCAGGACTCAGGTTTGAGAAACTAGCCAGAAGTGAGGATCAAAGAATAACAAGAGATATGGCAATATACCAGAGTTCAGGAATACCTTACTGCTCAAACGTGACTCAAATGGAATAGGAAGCCTTCTTATACTCCTTCCTGTCAAAGATGATTAAATGATCAGCCAGGGAAAGTATAATCCCATGGAGGCTTCTATGTCAGTAGGGCAGTAAATCCAGGCCAGATTTCAATCTAGTCTTTAAAAGTTCTCTGAGGTGCTGAGTCCTTGTCTGTATCTGTTTAGCATTTGAACAGCTCCTTTGAACTTAGCTAACATCTGGATTGGTTTTATTCATTGCCCATTAACAAATGGGGGCCACAAGCCACTGTTGGTTATTGCCAGTCCAGGACCTGAAGATACTTCAGTGATAATTAGCCACCTGCAGTTTGCTGGATCACCACAGAGGAAGGGGACACACTGGCCATTTCTGCACAGGGTATTTGAAATGGTGCAGTCCATCCTCCAGGGAGGACATCTGTATCTGGAAGCAGACTGGGTCCGGACTACTTAATGTAGATCCGCACCTCAGCCTGCTCCGGAACGACCCCAAGTGGTTGTCCAGCATGCTTTTAAAAGACTGGAAAAATCAGGTCTTTCAAAAGCATGGAGCGCGCCACTGTGAGCCTGCTTCCTTGTGCAGATTCGCAGGCTCGCACCAATGTGAGCCTCCGATCTGCTGGGGGCGGGCTTTAGGCTGGCGAGCTTCAGCAGTTGGTGGAGACCCTCGACCAACCGGAAGCCACCATTTTCGATGCCCGAGCAGTGTGGAACGACGAGCACGCATTGCTCTAGAGCAGCCTGGACTGGACAGGTGAGCCAGAAGATCTGGTAGCGGCGCGGGCGATTCCCTCACCCTGTGCAGAAATGGCCACAAGTCTCGGCAGCTCCTGATGGAAGTAATTTTGCTGCATTTTATCATTTTTATGTCATCAGGTCATTCAGTCATTCCTTCTGCAAAGGAACATCTGTATTACCAGCCCACAGAAGATACTGACTACTATACATCTGCAAAAGTTACTGCTCTGTTTTGTGCCAGTACAGAGGCAAGTACAGATTAATGAGTCACTACTAAGACACATGCCAGGCTGTTCTGAGAAAAGGTAAGCCTTATTCCAACACTGTCAAACAGTTGACTTTCCAGTCTGTAACAATGACATAAGTTCTAACAAATTTAATACAATAAAATGTACCTTGTTCTGCTGCCACAGTTAAATAAATGCCACAGTTAAATAAATACATTAATAAATAAATTGAAATGAAAAAGAGTAAAAAAAAAGGAATTTGTTTGTTCTCCAGGAAAGCAGTGCTTAAAGCAAAGTAACTCTTTCTTTGGTTTAAATTGACAAATAAGGGTTAAATACTGTATGCAAGGTAGAGAGGCTAGGGGGCTATTTGCTGTGGAAGAAGCCTTACTTTGCTAGTGAAACTTGGATTCTGCCTCCATGTAAAGAATGGAGCCAGATAACCCTGAGCAGAGCCAGTTAATCATAGCCTTAGGAATGCTATAAGGCAGTGGTTCTCAACCTGTGGGTCCCCAGATGTTTTTGGACTTCAGTTCCCAGAAGCCCTGAGCATTGACCATAGTGGCTGGGGCTTCTGAGAACTGAAGTCCACAAACATTTGGGGACCCACAGGTTGAGAACCACTGCGATAAGAGGAAACCTTTTTTTTCCCGGGGGGGGGATATAAAACCAGGGGCTGCTCTGATAAACTGTTAAACTCAGACAGAACCAGTTAGAAATAGAGTTAGGGTCAGGTAGAAATAGAGATACAGAAAAGGGTAGGTAGTAATGGATTACATCCTGAGAAGATCCAGTGAGATATATCCCATTAAGAACAGGTGAAATAATAAGATCTGAAGAGGGAATTTTGGTTTGTTGGGAGCTGAGAATATGGAAAGAGGTCAGGGAGAATTTTTTTTTTTAATAGCGAATACTTTGTACAGAGCCAGTGTGAGGTTAGATATTTAACTGGTTATACAATAGATATCTACTGTTGTTATTTTCTACTGTCTCTCTGAATGTTTTCATGGAAATGTAATGAGGAGCATCAGTCATGCATTACCACACTGATCCCAATGATCAAAACATCTGTTTTCCCATTAGAAGTGCTATCTTGGAGCCCAAGACCCAGACCCAGGAAAGGGTTTTAAGGTAAAACACTTGAGCTAGTATATAATGTTGGGTATCCATATTCCAGTCTTGCTAGGGTGGCTTGGCCTTTAACTTCTTTCAAGAAAGAACATTTTGCTTCTAATCCCCACAATCCTATGTTCCAAGCAACCAGAAGAGATCCACTTAGTAAGGATAAACTTAACCTTACTGGCAGGGCTGAAATACAGCTATTGATCATCCTCTCATTTAAATTCCAGGCTCCAGATGCTGCCACCAATCACTGATTTAAACTCTTAAAACTGAATTATATTGGTTGCTAAGTGATGACAAATGCCATGATTCAAAACATTTACAACAGCAATCAGGACTTTACTGTCCAGACTACAGATCACAATTACACACCAAGAGGAAAACATGATGCTTTGAGGATTAGAATCATAAGTTTTAAACAAAAGAAAAGAAAACAAAAGAAAATCACTGATTGCTTCTTAAAGGCTTAGAGGAATTCATCTAGTGGAAACAGCTATCTGACAACCAAGCCTCTATTACACACATTAAACATTTATGGGGGTATCACAGGAGGAACATTTAAGTGATTGTGGTAGCTGCGAAGCTCATTTTTATCCATTTTCTTTTGACCACTCTTTGTACTTTCCACCAGTATCACTTCCATGTTTTATGAGTCATTTGTACAAAATAGCTTTGCTGAATCCTTTTGTCTGAGTGGACTCTGTCTGTGGGGCTGCATAAACCCAGAGCCCCTTTGATAAGGAGCTTGCTGGTTGAAGGGGAGAAATAAACATTTTTTTAAATTTTTTTTAAAAAAAATATTTTTTAAAAATAGCATGGCACCCAGGCTTTGTGAACTCCACAGCGTCTTCCTCACCAGCGCCACCACTGTCTGTCCAGCTCCCTTCTTTATGCCAAACTGAGTCCTCTGCACTACCCAGAAGAAACTACAAGAGGAACGGAAGCTGCTGTAGTCCTCCTGCTGGGGTAATAGCCTTATCCAGGCATGCCAAGTTCTGCTCCCAGCCTTGGTAGTCTCTTTCCTCAACACCAAAAGACAACTGAGTCGGGGGAGGGCAGAAGGAAAAAAAAAACCCTCCAAGCAGATCATCATAGGACAGTCAATATTATAAAAAACATACCAAACAACAGAAGCCGATAGGCTATGTGTACAAGAGAGTGTCACAAGTTAGCAACGGCACACAATTCTTGGATTCTATTTCACTCATCTGTCCTGTTCACATGGATGTTTGTATAGACTTGGATATTTATGCGGCTTTAGGTTTCATTGTGGAATTCTATAACTGGTTCTAGGACTATTCATCAATATTAAAGGGATAGGTGTTTTGTAACTATTACCTGGCTGCATATATCCTTACCAGTGTTACATACTGTCTTATTGGTTGTTGTTATTGTGTATTACACTCCAGCTGTTGAACACTTTGTTGAAGCAATTTATAGTTCCCATTTGTTTATTTGCTCTTGAAATAATCTATGTAGTTATCATTTACTTGCACACAGTGATATCATGGTAATCTGTTACATTGCATTGCCTACAGTGATCTGTTGTTTTGTACCCTCTGTTTCTTATATTATCCATTACCTTACGGCAATCTGTTTGGAGTTTTTCCCCTTCTGGTTTCCATTTCTGTTTTTCTCTTGGTATTTTTGCTTATTTAGATACTTCCCTTGTTTTTGTTGTTGTCTCTTTTGTTAGCCCTAGCTTTTTATGCATGGGGGTGTGGAGAGCAGACCAGGAAAGACACATTGTATCTTAATTTCATTTTGGTCTCCCTATTGAAAACTAACAAAACAAAATAATGGTGAGCTACACTGCTGGCAGCGTTGGGATGGTAGTGTTGACAGCTCTTTGCCTTTCTCTAAACAGAGGAATAGGAGAAGACTAAAGGAAGACATCAGCACTTAGATATTTGTGGCTGACTTTTTGATTTTCTATATTCTGTCTCCTTAAAAGATGTAAAAGTGCAATTAGGGATACACACACACACACACACACACACACACACACACAATGCAGTATCTTCTTTAAGATGTGATATTAGAAAGATATAAGATCCCATCTGATCTTGGAAGCTAAGCAGGGTCAGGCAACTTGAAGGCACATACCCACACACAAACAGACACAGAAGTAGTAGAAAAAAGCTGTGTCTGAAGAAGAGCAGTTGTTGGCATCTCCAATGAAAAGGTCCAGAAGGCTTGGGCTAGGGAAAGAAAAAAAACAAATCACATAAAGGGCAGATTTTCCCCAAGGCTGAAAGGTGCCACCATTCCAGATGGTCTGGAATACAAGTCCCATCCATTCCAGCCAACATGACCAACGGTCAGGGAAGATAGCTGTCCAAACACCTGGAGGGCATCATGATGGAAGTAGATAGTGGCTAGATTGGCTGTTGGTCTGATTTTATTAGGCTGATTTGTTTGTATTCTAAATCACAGCAGAAAATACATGAAACTATTGCCATCTTTCTAAGGGATTTTTTTTTTTAAAACCCAGAGAAAAAAGAACAAATAATTTTAATTCATATCCATTCATAACAGTTCTAATTATTTCTGCCTTAGCTGATTTGAGAACCATTTCCTTGTGCAGAATACAAAGATATTCAATGGATGCACTGTTTTTAATATGTGATAGAGGAAAAGATTAGCAAATTGGATTAAGGGAGGAACGCAGAGAAAATAATAAATTCTGTATAGGGACCACTGCTTATTTCGTTTTGAACAATCACATCTGAGAGAGGATCAGGAGGTGTAGATCTTCTTAGAGTCTAGACAAAATAAAACACAGAGCTGAACAAAGAAAAGGAAAGCCAGAAAGGAGAAATAGAGGTATGAGCTAAAAATGTTTCTTCAGTTAAATGATGAAAGGAAGGATCAAAGCAGACTCCTGCAGAGCTGTTTTGTAGTGTTCGGCATTAGCTGACCAATACCTTGACCAGACTAAATAAAAATAAAAACTCAGACTAAATGAGGGCATTGATGCAATCTGAAATGCTAAGTATTATCTGAAATTGCAATGGAAACCTTATCTGCATCCTAATAGCCATGCTCACAAATCCTAATAGCCATGCTCACATACTCACCTGATCCCACCTACACATGCACACAAATGCGCTCTTGTCTATATCTGTCCTACAAACACAAATGAAGAGATTGTTAGGCCATTTATATGTGTTCTTGTTTCCCACACAGCATGACCAGAGTCCTAGGTTTCTTTCACATAAGACATCTGTCTACATTTCCTATAGCCTGGGTGACACACTGCCTAGAAGCAGTTGGTATAAAGGGTAGGGATAGAAAAGAAGTTCATTGAATTTGACATACTAGATGGAAGCAGCCTTTTCGCACCTCTCAAGACTTGCTGCAAGAAGAAATGCACATGTCCTTGAAATTCTGCATATTTGTGAAGCTTATGGGTCATTTTGGAGAATGCATTTCGAAAAGAAAACAACGATATATTGCACAATTCAAAAAACACACATTTACTCTCATCAGTGGGATAAATGTATAAATCAAGTAAGATATATAAACAAAAAGTGCAAAAGGAATTTTCATTAAGAACTCTAACCAATAAACTCTTGCAGCCCAATATAAAATGACAAGAAGAAATTGCAGGTGGAATTTGGACAACCACAATGAAATAAAGACTGAAAACATTTCTCATCTCTGGTGAAAGGAGAACAGTACCACCTTGGAATTGCAGAAATTCATAGCTTGGAGTAGAAAAAAAAATGTAGGAATGTGCTATAGGGATAACAAATAATTCAAACAATTTTTTCACCACTGCCAGATGTCTTTGACAACTATATAGTTTTTGAAGAGGGCTCACAGGTGGAGGAGGGCTCTCCAGTGGTAGGGTTGAGTGGAAGCCAAGTGTGGATCTAGTTACAGCCTTCCACAAAAATATTTTCATTCTTACATAGTTCCCTAAACAAATCTGGGATTGTGGGTACTAACTGCATTATACTCATCTGTCACATTCAGACTTTGAAGATTTGTTGTTGTCCTCCTCCTCCTCCTCCTCCTCCTTTGCCTTCAATTCATTTCTGACTCAATGGTGACCCTAAGGTGAAACTATCACAGGGTTTTCTAAGAGTGTGACATGCCCAAAGTCACCCACTGGGTTCCATGGCTGAATGGGGAATCAAACCCTGTTCTAATGCTCAGTCTAATGCTTAGTCACATCCATATGCAGACCAGTGATGATGTAAAAGTATTTCACTCTTGATTTTGGTTTAATTCTCTGAATCCTATCTGCATGGAGGATGGACCAAGCCTGTTTTCTCCTGCTCCAGAGGCTAGGACACAGAGCAATGGCTCCAAATTTCAGGAAAAGAGATTACATCTAAATATTAGGAAGAACTTCCTGAAGGTAAGAGCAGTTCAACAGTGGAATATGCTGCCTCAGACTATGGTGTAGTCTCCTTCTTTGAGGTTTTTAAAAAGAGGTTGGAGGACCATCTGTCAGGAATGCTTTGATGGTGCATTCCTGCTGGCAGGGGGTTGGACTTGATGCTTAGAACTCAAGGCTTTGGCTTTTGAGAATGAGGTAAGGGCTGAGCTTCCTTAGCAGCCTAATTCTCCTTCTCTAGGAAAAATAATGTTTTCTCTGAATACTGAGCTTGCTGTTCCTATTTAGCTGGTTTTTAGTTGCTTTTATCCTCCCTACTCTGCAAGCCTTCTTTTTTTCCAATTCACTCCCCTGCTGCTGTGACCCTCTAAGCCATATCACAGGTCTTTTTTTTTTTGAAGACCCCAGACCCTTAGGAGAATGGGAGTTCACTGGAGAGAATACTGAGGACTGGCCAGGTCAAGCATGCGGACTTCTGCTTTGCCAAGATTTCTGACATAAACACAGCAGCATTGGCCCCAACCGTGAAAAACAAAACAAAACAAAAAACCCATACCATGTTATGTGTTTGGGATAACTGATTTGAACTATATGTGGGAGCACACCTAATCATTTGTATTATTGTATAAAAATACTTCAAAATTAGTTTTAAAGAAACCAATGAAGCCAATATTCATATGACTGGCCCTTTAATTAATATTCAGAAGGACTTGTCTACATCAGATGATGGGCCTGAGAAACGGGCGATGACAGAAATCTTGCTAGTCATTCTACTGGAGTTTGCTTAGCTATTTCCCTCCTGGAAAAACTGTGCTATGCATTCTTGGCCATTCATTTTGACTTGCTACACTCAAGTATGGGAGGACTGCTTTTCTGACAGGGGCATGGAAGTAAGATTCACATGCCAAAAATCTGGTTTCTGTATGTGGAATCATGTGCAGAAGGAGGTGTCTTGTCTTTGAAGAAAAAATATATCTTGGATCTACTTCCTAACACTAAAATATAATTTGCCTGTACTATAAAAATTAATACCCTTTCAGAATTTGGTACCCCCTTTTTCTGCCCCAGTATCTCTTACACTGGAGCATCTGGGCCATAATGCTAACTTGTAAATTGCATTTCTCCCTGTGAGTTAATTGCTATAAGGCTGTACTGTAATAAAATTCAACCCACAGTGCGAAAGAACTGTAGTTGGGAAAAGGAAATTGTAAACATGCTGATTAGCATGTAAAATTTTAATGAGACTCTGTTTTGATAGCAAAATCTTCAGGATGAGAGGGCTATGTAGCAACTTCCAGCAAATATTTTGCTTAATTAATGAATTTCAATAATTGATAGTATTATCTAACACTTAAGCTCCATTAGTGAAACTACTTCTATTTTCTTCCTTTTTAATGAGCCTGTGGTAAAGAAAGTGTGAACTTGTTTAAAATAAGCACTTTTTTTTTTTGCATAAACTACTATAAAGCATTTCTTAAAATAAACTACAACAGCAAATCTGGAAGAACAATCATCTTATAGGCCAACTCTGTGTGTCTCTGTATATATTTATAGGCAATATTTTACTTATTAAATTTATCACTTTGAAATAATATGATTATGCACTTAATAGTCGTGCTGCTGGAAGCATGATATATGTTGTTGGTAAGCAAAAACTCCCTACTTTTTTCCCCTGTGGAAGTGATGAGACACACTAGTTGTACTCAACCTGCCTGCATATGCATGGGGAAGAGTAGAAAGAGAGAAAGAGGGACTTCCAAGATTTCCTATACTCTCTGTGGCCCATGCTGGCCTTCCTTCTAATCTCAGACTGGTACTCCTAGCTTTGCTGATGTCACTTCCTTCTTTTCTGTCACAGACAAATAAATGAGTTCCAGAACAAATCAAGCCTCACTAGAAACCACAGTGACTAAGCTGAGGCTTTGGAGATATCCTCAGTCAACGTAATTAATTGGAAAAGGCTGTTTGCTCAGTGTAGTCAAAGGAAGCAGGAAAAAAAGGAAGATCACATTACAGGTGGATTGATTCAAGCAAGCAAGCCACAGCCGTGAGTTTGCAAGACCCCCACAAGGGCCTCTTGGAGGTCTTTCATAATATAGTGCCTTGGATGTTTCACGCTCATAGAATTGCCGTAAGTCAAAGTCAGCTTGATGGAAAATAACAACAAAAATGAAAATTCCCTGAGCATATCTATGTGTTCAGAAGGGAAGATGATTTACCAGTTTTAATCATCATACTATTAATATTTCAGCTATTATGTGGTGAATGCATAATCACCAAAGTCCATTTTGAACTGCATTTCATTTTGTTCAACTGTTTCAAGATAGCTGTTCAAAGTGCAATGCAACAGAAGTCTCAAATTTTAAATATGAAGATGTTATAACACTGTCTGACATGCTTGTCAGTAAATTGAAGGGCATGTCATGTCCAATCATATCATATGTTGCCTTTCCGCTCATAGAAGATTGTCTCCAGCTGTAGTGAGCCTTCCACATCAGCAGGCTTTAAAGTTGCATGTCACGGCATGATCCAGTTCTGAACGGATTCTTACCATTTTGGTGAATTGCAGTCATGACATTCTGATCTCTGAGTTACTGGTATCTATTGTTCAGGTTTACTACTGGAATCACAGAATTGATAATCTGGTTCCAAAGCTCATCAAAACCTGGAAGAGTTAAGCCATTTCCACACTACATTGTTATACTGCTATTATTCCACTTTCAACCTCCTATGGAATCCTGGGGTTTGAAGTTTAGGGAGGGGCCTTTAGAATTCTCAGCCAGATTGCTCTTTGAGAGCTCCGCAAACCCCGGAATTCCACAGGATGTTGAAAGTTCAATAATAGCACTATAACAGTGTAGTGTGGGAATGGCCTTAATTTCTAGAATGCAGCTCCCAGAATCCCTCCTCACCCCCAAAACAACCCTTTCTGAACTCTGCTTTCTCTAGTTATGCATTTGATTGACTGACTGACTAATTGACTGGGTGACTGATACATTTACACTCTTTTTCCATTAAAAATTCCCAAAGTACATGCAACCCAAAACCTGCTGCTGTTTGTTATTTGACATAAATGCTCAGTTTCTTAAATAATAATAATAATTGATAAATGCCCTCCTGCAAACTTTCAAATATCAGTGATTTTTTTTTTTTTTGATGGGGGCTCTTTTTAAGAAGAGCAAAAATGTTAATGAAATTCAGTACATGAACAGTTCCAGAAGTTAGTCTCTATGCTTTTCCCCTTGGTCATCCCTGGCCTTCATCTTTTTGTAACATAGAATAGTCTTCTTCAATGCAGCACTCAAATTTTGTTTATGCAGTTCTGTTTCAATGACTTCATAGGAATATTGCCAAACTTAAAATTTGTTCTTATTTATTAAGCTCAGCCAGTTAGGTCAATGTGAAAACAGGAATTTGAATGAATGCTCCACATTACATAGTAGTGTATGCTCCAATAAGTATAATTACCTATGACTTTGGATGGACTGCAGAAGAAAGGAATTATGAATGTTCAAGATGTTGGGACAAACCTTTCTGCCTGAGGCTGTAAAACCAAATCCTTCTTTGCTGAAAACCTGAAGCGTTCAATTACATTTTAAAAATACTGCTTGAAGTCATGTCACAACAACTCATATTTGACAAGTCATTGTACACCATTCAAACATCATTTTTAAGTGTTTAATATGAATGCCACAAAATATTCTTAATTCAAGGGATGACTTTTAAAAGATTCAGCCCAACTGAGCAAAATGGAACATCTTTGAGGCTCCTGAGTTTCAGTGGGTCCCATGGATTTCAAGGCCCATGGATTTCAATGTGAATAAATGAGCTTTAAGATATGCTCAACTATGGCTCAATATGCCCACCGTTTTGTGTGTGTGTGTGTGTGTGTGTGTGTGTGTGTATTTTAACTTCTCAGATTTTCTCAGAAAATATGCAGTGTGGTGGAATGATGATTGCTGAGTGGAAAATGTCTGCAGTAGAATGTTGATATGCTTTGTAGCTTCTGCGAAGGAGAAACAAGTATTTAAGACACGTTTTGTCCTTAGCAGGATGCTAAGATAGAAAAAATTATGAGCTTCTGCAAAATTAAAAGACACAGCAGCAATTTCATATAACACTAGAAAGGTTATAGAAAATCTCACTCATGCGCAAGCAGCTAAGTGGTGGAATAAGTTCCTTTGGTTCTGTTATTATTGCTATAATATTCTGTTGATGCAGTGACCATCATTCGTTTTCTATGCTTGTTGAAACATTTTGAGAAACTTAGTTCTGATGCACTATGGGATCTCATTTGCTTACATCTACTTGAAGGCCTCAGGCAGGCATGGGGAAAAGTGGCATTAGAGCCACATGTGAATACTGTTTTTGTCCCCTCATTCCCCAGACTTCCTGGACCACCCTTTCTGTGACCAAAAAAAGGAGAGGCAACTCACCTGCTAACAGAGTTGAAACCTTCCCCCTCATGTTTAACTTTTCTTCAAAACCAGAAGTATTGTTAGGGCAGCTCTGGGTTTGTTTCTGTTTGATTTTGGAAGACCATGCAGCTCTTGGGGCATATCAGGAGTCTAAAATTGGCTGCTGAACCCACCAGATTTGGCTACCCCAGCACAAGTGAGGAACAAGTGCTCCACTTGTAGACCCATGGCTATTTTTCTGGCCCAGGCTACCATGCTCAAATTTATTGATGTGGTGCCAAATATCAGCAATATGGTAACATGACAGTCACAACCCAAGCCAATATCTTAAGATGAGGCATTATGGGGAATTTCTAGAGTATAATTGCCCTCTAAGACAAGCCACTCTCTTCTTTCTTTTAGTACAAAAAGTTACTTTATGGAAACCAAAAGTAGAATTTTTCCATTTACAGGTACTTCTGTGCCTCATAATTTTCAGTAATATGTGTTCGAATGTGTGGTCCTTGACCAGATGAAGGGACATACAATTGGTTCCTAAACTCACCCCTAAGAGAGAGAGAGCTAAGGGTTCCCATCATATATGCCAGACAAAGTTTTAGCTTCCATATGTCATCTTCCATGTCATATGGTTTAAAATGTATCAACTGAATGCCTAAAGGAAATTGAAAGGGCCTTGGCTGCTGGTGAGATTCTGATATATTTCTATGAGGAAGTCCATCTGCTAGAAAATGTGTTGCCTACTACATTGCTGTAGAACAATATTCTTAGTGTTACTAAACCTAAAATGAATCTTTATATAGCCAGTGTCTTGCAACTCTAATAACATCTGACATATTAATTAGATAATATTTTAACAGCTTTAATTTCAGAGCAGCAGTAGCTCAAGAATTTAATTAAGAGAAAGATGACATGGCATTGTAAAAGTTTTTACCATCTAAGCTGGAAATGAGCTCATTAGTTTGGACAAGAAGTAAGGCTGCCAATGGTTATAAGATGAAGAACTGCTTATGGACTCATACACTTTTATCTCCTTTGTAGGATTTTACGTTTCATCTTGGGAGCTAACACTAGCTAGCGTACTTTTCCAGTTTTGTAGCTTCAGCCAGGTCCAAAGGACAACATAAGAAGTGTATCCCCCCTCCCCATTGTGGTTTGAACTAACCATGATGAATTTTTATTTTAAGCCACCAGCAGTGGAGATAACTCTGAAAATAAAAGGACGTGGGTGAAGGAATGTAGTGGTGGGAGTAGGCAAATGAGGTTGTTGCTAACCCCATAAGAATGTTGCCCCTTTTCAAAATGTTGCCCCTACTTCAGTTCCCAAATTTCTAAGATTACAACTGAGCGTCTAGGACTGCAGTTTAGACATCCAAAGAAAATGGTATAGTACATGGTATAGTAGTTTGAGCATTGAACTACAATTCTGGAGACCAGGGCTTGATTGCCTACTCAGCCATGCAAACTCACTGGTGAACTTGGGTGCATCACACACACTCTACCCCAGAAAACTCTGTGATAGGTTCACCTTAGAGTCATCATAATTCAATAATGACTTGAAGGCGCACAGCAACAACAGAATCGTACAAGAGCCCAACACTTCACAAATTTAGTATAACATGGTACGTGTACAAGGGAGTCTATCCATGCATGTATACTTTGTAAGCTCCAGGACTAACTTTTGAGGCACATATAACTGTGCTTGAAAATTCATTCTTAGCTTTGATACATGAGCTGACACCATGCAAACTATCAGTGTATCATCTGAGAAAAGCACATCTAGTAATCTTGGCTTGCAACAGTGACATATTTGAAGGAATTTCAGACGGCCAATTTCTCTATAGGTTTGCACCCGTTTGACTTTATCAAATGTTCAGAGCACTATATGACTTGTACACAATTCATTTACTTCCCAGCAACTTTATTTTACACAACTATTTTGCATGTGTCAACTATTGTTTTTTAAATTGATTTGCTTTTTGGGGGAAGTTTCCCAACGTACTTTCTAATTAAAATGCATTAGATGAGGGATATTTTAGTTATTGACTATGAAAACATTTCCAACAGAAACCTTTTTTGTAATGCCTATTACTCCCCCTCCAGTTTTTGTCTCTGCTGCTCTGGAGTAACAATTGTTTCACTGTACACCTGTGTGTAGGCTTTACATGAAAGAAGGTGGAGAGAAAGAATCTATATGTCTATTGGTATTTCACCATGGCATCTGCACTGAGCCATAGAGAAAGCTAATTACACAATGAAATGAAAGTACAATAGAAAGGGAGATTAGCATAATCACAACAAAAATAACTGTTCCTTTTGCCCTAAATGTTATTATTGTTTTTTTAATAAAACAATGAAACACAGAATTATTGTGTTAAAATAACAACCAACAACTGAAGCACGAAACAATACGACTACCAGGAAAGCAAGGAAAAATAATTAATTCTGTGCTACAGAACAGAGTAAATAAAAATACAATTAATGTATCAAGCAAAGGTAAAAGTATGTGAAACCCTATTAAATGAATGCAAAGGTTTACAATGCCTACAAGGTATCTGATCACATCCATCCCTCCCCTACACTATTTTAAAATCCAAAGCCATGAAGATACAGGAAAGAGGACCACACATAATATTCTCAAAAGAAAATATGAAAAAAAATCAAGCAAGCTTGAAGTGTAGAAAACAGGATGTAGGGCACAATCAGGAGGAAGGTAAATTAATTTCCCCATCTATTGCCATTCAAAATCCTTAAATATGAAAGCTGTTACAAGCACAATGTGTAGTTCAGAGGTCCCATTCATGTGTTTGGGGGAACTTACCCGGCATAAGTGTGCACAAGATGGATTGCGTGAAGCCTTTGTTATTCATGGGAAACTCAACTACAGTATTAGTCTTAATAATGTGCATGCATACACTTGACTAATACACTTCTGGTCAATAATTCTAGGGCAGAAGACTTAACAATTTGCCCTATTATTTCACGAGGGCTCAGCCTTTCAATTTCATCTAACCAGGGCTTTTCAACCCCTTTGCCCTCCCTGTTTTGGGATCTATGCTTTCAATTTTGGGAAGCACATTACTTTGTATAAAAATGCAAGTATTGCTAGAAACCTTTTGGTGTCTTACACCTGTAAAACAGGTAAGATCTCTTACAGAAGCAGTTGGGCATCTTTGTCCGATTTGCAACATTCACATTCAGTTAACAAACTGGAGTTCCACAAGTGGGTGCCTTCTTGGTTTGTGCATGTGTCTGCTCCTGATGAAATTGGAAGTTTGTACATATCATTGCACTTTCATCTACAGAATTGGTTGTGATCTTGATTGGCCAATATTGCCATTCAGCACAAGGATCACATGACACAATTAAATTTGTAATTCTGCATGCAGAGATTTATGCCCTGCAGCCTTGATGTAAAAGTGTTGTTGCACTTCCTGGATCTCTGGGAGCTTGCAGGTGTCCTCTGCTATTTTTAGCTGTTGGTGTTCCTCCTTCCCCCTTCACTTGCAAGGTAAGGATTTTGTGGTGGGGAGGAGAAGAAAGGAACGAGCAGCAGGTAGCATAGTAGGGAAGCTGGGGATGTTGGAAAGCTCATGGAAACTCCCCCAAGACCCACTGTTATTGGATTTTAAGCAAACTTTCAGAAGAAGCCCAAACTTTCCTTGACTAAACTTGAAAAGACTTGAGTCATTCCAAACTGAAAAGGCATGTGAACAGTAGTGGGAATAAAGTACTCATTCATGGCTAGTAATCACCTGAGGATAAACAAACTTAAAATCTTAGTTTACAATGTTTAAATCAATTTCTTGTGCTTATCTGGGATCTTGATCCAAAAACATGCATATATTATTGCTTTCTGTTGTGTTCAATATGATTATCAATATGACAGTTTCATTTCATTAATCTACGTAGTCATCCCTCAAATATGTTTTTTCTCTTGTCTTACTTTGTCTTATCTTCATCCACCCATGCTCATCTAGCACTATGCTGTTAAAGTTTTTCATATTGATGTGAAGATGTGAAGAGTTTCATGGAAACCACTAGGTGACCTTGGCAGGTCACACTCTCAATCTCAGAGGAAGGCAATAGCGAACTCCCTATAAAGAAATCTTGCCAATAAACCCCCATGTCCCAATAAGTCAGAAACAACTTGAAGTCAAAAAACAGCAACAAACCGATGATGATGTGATGACCCCTTTAAAATTCCTTTATAGGCTTGTATTCTTCTCAATGATTTTCAGTTTATAGAGAGATGGGACACACATATTCTATACCAATAAAAGACAACATACACTTGTCTGTTTGTCAGAACCATGCCTACAGGTTTATGAAATTTAGGCAGCTGATACTTGATATACATCCTAAAGAGGCCATAGAATTGTACATCTAAGGGCTGTTGTTTGAAATACATTACTTAATTCTAATTTTAATGTGTCAGAGTGTGTGGATTTTCTCCAACCAGCACTTATGATTGCAGTAATTACAGTTCGATGTCGCTCGGTAGGAACATGAAGAATACAGTTATAGGGATATCCTCTTTTCCTTTGCAGTATGATAAGTCCTCTCCTGGTCATGGAGTGGGTAACTTTCCCTTATGAGGCTGTTAAGGTCTGTGGCTGGGTTGCCTAGGTATCCTAGCAGTTGTTGCTTCATTCAGATGGAGTAGGCAAAATGACCTAGATCCTTTTGTTCATACCAACTAGAGCAAAACCACTGAGTCAATGGCAATTTTGTAGATCAATATTTATGCAAATACCACTGATTCAATAGTTCTACTTTAGTTGGGACCAATAAAAAATGCAGGCTGATGTGTTCCACTCTAACAGCTGTGCACCTTTTCTTTAGTGAAGCAGACCAAGAGCTACGTCAGTCCCATGAAAGTAGATATGCTTTCTCATTTAAATAGTACAAAAGCAGCTTAGGGCCTTTCCGCACTACACTGTTATAGTGCTATTATTCCATTTTCAACATCCTGTGGAATTCTAGGGTTTGTAGTTTACTGAGGCCAAAGAGCTCTCTGGCTGAACATTCAAAATGCTCCTTCCTAAACTGCAAACTCCAGGATTCCATACAATGTTGAAAGTGCAAAAATAGTACTATAACAGTGTAGTGCAGAAGGCCCTCTGTTAATGGTTTATAGAAGTGTATGTGACAATACCTAACAGATTCCAAAAAGCATAGCATTTTATCCAAGATACCTTTATAGAACAATTGGATAATCAGTTCTGAAGCTGTAATTACAGCTGATGGTTTATTTCCTCCACTATTCAATTAACATACATTGAAGAAGATACAGAAACGGCAAAACTCCCAGATGAAATATATACCTCCATCTCCATACTTCAACCACTCCTCTGAGATTGCCCACAAGGAACTCATTATTGCCAAATGGACTGCTCTTTTTTGTGAAGTTGACAGCTGTTAATCAATCATGGAACTTAAATTGCTAGTTTCTCACTGCTGCCTTGAGGATTACTAACCTGATTATGTTTTTCTTGCCATCAAATTTTAGTGTATTACCAACTGAGTGTAAAACACATTCCATCTTCTACTTCTGAAAAGATATTTCCTGTAGTAGGTTTTAACAATCAGCAGAAGTTTTACTTAAGAGCAAAGTTAGAAATTTGCATTTTTGACTACAACTTCCCAAATCCTTCAGTGAGCATGGCTGCTGGCCAGCTTCACTGTGGGAACTTGGGAACCATAGTCCAAAGAGTGACTTTCCCATGCTATGATTTACACTGATGAGAAACTCCCCTTTGCTTTCCCTTGGGAAGCAGCTATGTTATAATGTACAAAATTCTTTGTCTTAAAAAGCTCTGTCTTAAAAATTTCAGTGTGGTCAGATGCACCAAAATGTGCTGGACTATGCCTGGTTTCTGAGAAGCAGGACTTATTTTGAATAGAAAACATATATTTGTATAGGAAACATGAACAGTTAATGGTTATCATACATGTTGGATGCTTGAAAATGCTCATTTCATATTTGCGTCTGAGCTCAAAAAGGGCACTGAGACATGATTCCCACAGTGGCTTTGTTGGACACTTTCTTACATATTTTAAAAACATGAAAGTTGTGTTGAAAGTGACTTTTTATGTGGGCAAGATATCAAAATGTTTGTGTTCAAGAAAGATGATGAGGGGAGGCAAAAGAAATGACTTTGTTCCCAAATGCTATTGAAGTTAGTCTCCTTTGGTTGGCTTCAAACACTGAAAGCAGTAGAGGAAGTACCACTAGATCTGAAATACAAGTACAGCCCTTAGCACACCAAACCAAATTTAATGCACCAACTATATATACTTAGATACAGTACTCTTCCAACAATTTCCAGCTAGTATGACTGGTGACCATGATATAGGGAATAAGTCTTCACTAATTTCAATTTCAAACATAGCAACACATAGGCCATTTCCACACAATTCTGTTATAGTGCGATGATTCCACTCTCAACCTCCTATGGAATCCTGGGGTTTGCAGTGTCGGGAGGGGGCGGGTGGCCCCTCCCAAAACTGCAAACCCTGGGATTCCATAGGAGATTGAAAGTGGAATCATCGCGCTATAACAAACTCGTGCGGAAATGGCCATAATTTTCACCATTTTCTTCTCACTGCTATACACAGTTATTCTGCACAATAGCTGCATGGGTTTTTGTGCAAAAGCATAATTTTTCTGTTCAGGAAACAATATTTTCAGTGCAGAATATATTTTGGCACAGAAATAGTGCCTTCTGTGCAAAAATGCTGTTTCTTGCACAAAAATTACTGGCTTTTTGTGTGAAGAAATAAAAAGTGCAAATTTTGTGCAGAATAGTCCCCAGCTGCTGAATTTTCCATACAAGAAGCATAATTTTCTGTGCAGAAAATAATGTTTTCTGCAGAACATTTTCTACATAAAAAACACTGTTTCTTCTGCAGAAAAATGTTGTTTTCAGAGGAAAAAATGGGCAAATTTTGTATAGAATACATCCCAAACTGCAAAGAATCTTGACAGTCCAGGCTGCTTCTCTTTAATGTCTCCTGACATTCAAGATGTATTTTTACAAACATTTTCCACATATTTTCTAGTATTCTTTCCATATCTACCATGCTGGCTAAAGGATTCCAGGAGCTGGAATAAAAAATAATGTTTCCCAGTTCTGGATATATTAGATGATGGCACAGCAGAAGTTATTCTATCAGTAAGTGAGTGTATTTCTCAGACAGAAGATGGAATGAGTGGTGGAAAAGTGCTGGAGGACAAGGCTGGATATGTGACATGGCTTGTTTTGTACCTTCATTTACAGCGAATAATGTTGTAAATATGTAAAAGGCTTCCTGCTCTCCTGTGAACAGCATTTTTTGTATCTCTCTTATTTCAGTTCAATGGCAGTGTATTCAACAAAATCAGCACAGTTAAGAGAGCAATTAAACTCAATGTGCCACCACTACCATTTCAGGGTTGGTTTCCAAGATTGGTGGGAATAATATAATAATTAGCATTGGTATGCAGAAAAGTCATAGAAAGTTAATGGACTTTAAAACTGATACATTGCTCTAGAGTCTAGAAAGAGTCATTAGCACAGTCCTTGGCTTCACAGCAAAAATAACTAAAGAGAGTTGCAGTGAATTAATTAATTTGAAGAAGCAATTCCAGCACAAAGACATACATATGTAAGGTATTGCTGTGCTAAAAATATCACCTAATTAAACAAAACTCTTTGGGCCTCAAGACAGATTAGTGTGGGTCTTTATTTAGATAAAACTGAAACTACAATGGCCCAGCTTCAGTTGTAGGCATAAGCAACTAGCTGCGGTATGCACTCCCATCAGTTCTAATTCTAATATCTGGTCCCAGCTAGAGTAGAACCATTACATAAATATGATTTACATAAGTATTGATTTGCCATCTAACAATTGCATCAGTGGATCTTTACTAGTTGGGACTAACAATTGGATTTAGGCCTTCAATGACATGGCCTATGTTGGGTGGGGGTATCACAGAGTTGTCATCCAAAATATAAGTTTTCAAAGCTGGTGTTACGTGCATCACAATTTTCACAAATAACCAGTCCTGACAGTTCAAGGAGACTCAAACCATTTCCTCACCTTACTGGTTCCCACCGATGTCCCATCGTGATCCCAGCAGAGCCTTTGCTGGGATGGGAGCATGAAGGGAATGCTCCCCTTCACACCTGTCCAGCTTCCTGTGGAAGGGAGTGTAAGTGACATGCGCCTGCCTTCTGCAGTGCAGTCAGCCTCTTTCTCATGCTGCACTGAGGAAGGAAGTGTGTGATTGTGCTTCTGCCTCTTCCACATGGCTGGCGGATGATGACAGCATCTTGTGATCATGGGCGCTTAATGGATTTTTCCATTAAGTGAGTATCCCGTGATCATGACAGGTGGGAACGAGTTGGCAGCAGAACTGCAACAATGTCATGTGAAAGCACGACTCACGGACTGCTGCCATCACATTCCCATTGCTGGACAGTGATGCTATGTGGAAATGACCTCAAATGAGCTATGTCCTGATCAGCAAATGTGTTTATCTCTCTTTAAAATATCAGGATGATGGTACTCCTGGTTATAATGGAAGCAGTCTCTTCCCAGCTTTGTGAACTTCATCTTCATGTACAAGAAAACATTTTTTTAGAAGTTTTGCATTGCCGGATGAAGTTACAAGAGTCTTTGCACTGTTTTTCATGTTGTGTGTTCTTTTTGTCAAAAATGAGAGAGAGAGAGAGAGAGAGAGAGAGAGAGAGAGATTATGAAGAAGGTTTTTTCTCTGCAAAGTAAAATTTTCATGCCAAATAGATATTTTGTGCAGTTTTCTGTGCTCCCTTTTTATTTCTGATGGTGAGGAATAAAGGTTTATTTGCTCTTGTGCAGGAACGAAAAACTTCATATTAATTGACAGTTTTTCCAATGAAGATGAGTAAATTTGCAACAAGCATTTTTTTATTCATAATGGACCTAGAGTTCTCTACTGGATCCAGAATCCACTGGTTCCTTAAGGGCTTCCCTGTTACATTCAGAGCTTACAACTGCAATCCTCACTGGGAAGACAATCAATTATCCAGAAACAATATAGTGTTGTAAGCCAAGCGTATTGTAATATGAAGTATTTTGGGATGGCATGAAGGAGTTCTCCCCAGCTGAGATAACAGAATCCAATAAGATCAGAAGAGTCTGACAAATCTTCTCTAGAAGTGCCAAAACTGGAGCCTGGACCATCTTATGCAGGAAGTAGATAACAGAGCGACTTGATCCTGTGGGGCATCTCGATTCTGTGGAGTGTTTGAGAGCACCGTG
This sequence comes from Iguana delicatissima, assembly GCA_948472985.1. Taxonomy (NCBI): domain Eukaryota; kingdom Metazoa; phylum Chordata; class Lepidosauria; order Squamata; family Iguanidae; genus Iguana; species Iguana delicatissima. The sequence continues at coordinate 142,105 of CAOKZL010002858.1, forward strand.
ATTTTTCTTAAAATGAAACTGTTCAACTAATTAGGCCACCTTGCTGATCTACAGATCCAGCTGTCAATTCTAGTGTACTATGATGTGCTGTCATGGGCACTTGAAATCCATAAGCAAGAAATACACATCCTATTGCTATAAGCAGAACACTCTTGAATGAACAACTAAGATCCACTATCTTTGTAAAAGACCTACCCCTGGTTGAGAGGAAGACTGCCATAACAGTTTTGTTTACATGTATTAACAGTAGCACCTGCATTTTTGGACACTCCTTGGGGATTTATCAGTCATCACAAGTGTCCAGAACACGCATTTGCCACCACCAATACTTCTCACACTTCTTAGAACTATGTTGCTGGACAAATAACCATAAAAGATTTAATCACTTAGAATAAGCCCTCTTGAGACACCGGGTTAGTGCTATCAGTGAAACATATGCATCCCAGTTCTCATATCTTACATTGTTTCCCAGGTTAAATTTGCTTTCATTTTGCTGGCTTTTAAGATGACCTCAGTTTGCAAAACAAGCACTAAATATAAACAGCTGATCTATACAAATTTATTACACTAATTGCAGATTTGTTACTTGACCAATGGAGCCAGCTTGCTCCTCCTGAACTTGTTTTTCTTTTCTTCCAAAAATGTTCTTCATTGTATTAATCAATATGGGTTGCCCATAATTGCTAGAGCCTAAAAGTTACGGACATTAAATGCATTGATTACATTTAAAGCAATAATTCCACTCTGAACTCTGATGTTCCACAATAGGCTTCTCAGAGTAGGTTAGTCATGTATGAAAGCAAGAGTTTTTCCTACAGTAGGCAAATGACAGAGGTGGGGGGAGTTACATCAGCAAAGTTTCCTTCAAACTTGTATTTCACAGCAGCAGCTTTGTTGAACCAGCAGAGATCAAAATTGGAAATCTTGGTGATGGGAGATTGTTTCTAAAGTAGCCCATTGACTCACAACAAATCAGTTCTTGCAATGGGGCACTATTAACTTGATGGACCATTTGCTGTGTATAGATCTTATAAGGTACTTTGGTGGAGGAAGCAATCAGATGAGTCAACCAAAGGAATATTTCGCAACTTAATTCTGGGAAGAGTCTATTTCATTTCTGTACACAACGTAATCTTTTCGATAGAGTAAGAGACATTGTTTGCACTATGCATTTTGTTTTTGTTTTCTCTTCTTTAGACATTTTAATAATGCAAATGGTTGGTCACTATTTTTTAAAAAATACCTATACATTGAAGATCTCCCCATTTATTGGAGCTAAAACAAAGCAAAAGTAAATTGAGCTATGTATTTTAAATGCACGTATTCTGACACATAAATGTGTGTTATTAATTTTTTAGTGTTCTCCAGGGAAATTATTCCAAGGAATATTGAAAATATCTTGAAAAATAAAGTAAAACTGTTGCACATATACGTTGGACTGTACCTTGAATAAATCTTAGCTGGGAAATGGGAAGGAAAAAACTTCCTTTCTTATCTTTGCAATGGATAATGCTACCTAAGAGCCATCACTTACTCTCTAAGAACCATCAGTTAGAAAGAACAGATGCTTTTCTCTCTAAGAACCATCACTTAGTAAGAGCCATTTTATTTTCTAGCAGAGTGTTGAAATGTTTTAAAGCGCTGATTAAAAGTATAGCAAGTTATAATGAAATACCTGATAGCTGTGCACAGAAGTATGGAGATGGTAACATTCTTCCTGCAATGAATTACTTGCAACTGTAGATGGAGGACAGTTGAAGGGTGGAAATGTTCTCCAATACACAAGAGACCCTGAATCTTGAAAATCAGCCTATCATGATTCTTGGTAATTCTATAGATTAGAACAACTAATCAAACATGTTTTTGTCAGCAAGATACAGAGGTATAGGAGCTCAATGACAGAGCATGTACTTTGCACACAAAAGATCTTGTGTTCAGTTTTTGATATCTCCAGGTGTGGTTGGCAAAATCCCCTGTCTGGAATGCTGGAGAGTTAAGGATGTACTTCTTCACTAATTTAATATTTGAAGAAAGAAACAATTAATTTCAGTAATTCTCATCCTTCTGAGAGACTCAGGTCTTATTCTGCATAAAATTTGCACATAGAAATTTTTGTGCAGAAAACAGCATTATCTGTGCATAAAAATCTGTTTCTTGCACACACACACACACACACTGTAATGGAGAATTTATTCTGTGCAAAATTTGGGCTTTTTTACATAAAACAACATTTTTGTTGTTGTTTTGTTGTTAAAAGAAACATCTTTTTCTGCACAGAAAATAATAGTCTGGAGTACAAAAGCAAATAAGTTCAGAAAAATGCTATTTTCTGTGCAAATAATATACATTTTGCAAATAATAACTCCCCAAGTATAGCATGTTAGGTAGAGGAAACAATTTTTTTTCTGCTCAGAAAATATTTTCTGTACATAAAATGCTATGGTTCTTTTTGCACACAAAAATTGCAAATTTTGTGCAGAATGAGTCTTGAACCATGAAAAATTTTCTTAGTCCACATTTCTCCTCCTCAGGGTTTTCCAAACACAACAACCCCCCCCCCATATTTTTTCAAGTATTTTCAAGTATTTTCAAATATTCTTTCATACCGATGGAGATCCAGTGCACACTATAGAAATTATTCCATGAAGGCCATGTGCCTCCTATGTTCCTTATCACCATAAAATCATAGAATCACAGAGCTGGAAAAGACGACAAGAGGCCATTGAGTCCAACCCCTGCCATGCAGAAATACACAATCAATCCTGACAGGTGGCCGTCCAGCCTCTGTTTAAAAACTTCCACTGCAGGAGACTCCACAGCTATCCAAGGCAGCATATTCCACTGTCAAACTGCTCTTATTGTGAGGAAGGTCTTCTTAATGTTTAAATGCTATTTCTTTTCCTGAATTTTGAGCTGATTCCTCTCTGTCCCAATGTCTGAAGCATCAGGAAACAAGCTTGCTCCATCTTCCACATAACTTCCCTTCAAATATTAAACATAGCCATCACGTTACCTTGCAACCTTCTCTTGTCCTGATTAAATACCCAGCTCCCTAAATTGCTCCTTATTGTACATGATTTCCAGACCTTTTACCATTTTGGTCACCATCCTCTGGACATGTTCCAGCTTGTTAATATCCTTCCTGAACTGTGGTGCCCAAAACTGAACACAGTATTCTGGGTGGGGTCTGACCAAAGCAGAAGAGCGTGATACTATTATTTCCCTTGACCACCTACTAGAGTATTTAACAGACCAAATGATCCCATCAGAACTCGTCTGAGATTTAAGTCCTACTATCATTGAAGGCCTTCTTAGCAAGGATGCAAGACAGGGCATTCTTGGTAACTGCTGCCAGACTGTGGATATCCCCACAGAGGGGGGATATGAGGTTGACTCTCTTGCTAATGCTTTTCTTTGGTCGGAAAAGCCATTTATTTAAGCAACCCTTTGGCACGTAAGCTGGTCTGCTGCTGCTAAGACCTCCTCTGGACATGTTCCAGCTTGTCAATATCCTTCCTTGAATGGTGGAGCTCAGAATTGGTCACAGTATTCCAGAAAAGGTCTGACCAAAGCAAAATAGAGAAGTAATATTACTTCTCTTGACCTAGACACTATATTCTTATTGATACAGCCTAGAATTGTATTGGCTTTTTTTAGCTGCCACATCACACTGTCTACTTAGTAGCTTGTGGTCTACTAAGATTCCTAGATCTCTTTCACATGTACTGTGTTCAAGCCAGGTGTCACCCATCCTATATCTGTGCACATTTTTCTCTGCCCAAGTGTACATTTGCCCTTCTTGGAATTCGCTCTGTTAGTTTTGGTCCAGTTCTCTAATCTAATATTTCATTTTGACTTCTGATCCTGTCCTCTGGGGTGTTACCTACTCCTCCTAATTTGTTGTCATTTGCAAATCTGATAAGAATGCCCTCTATTCCCTAATTCAAATCATTCATAAAGATGTTGAATATCATTGGGCCTGGGACAGAACCCCTTTGCAGCTCACTAGTCACTTCTCTCCAGGATAAAGAGGAGCTATCTGTGTGGACCCTCTAGTTTCGGTCAGTCAACCAATTACAAATCCACCTAACAGTAAGCATTGTCTAGCCTGTATTTCACTAGTGGTTTGCAAAAATATCATGGGGTAACTTGTCAAAGGTCTTACTGAAGTCAATACATGCTGTATCCACAACATTCCCTTCCTCTACCAAGCTAGTAACTCTACAAGAAAAAAAAAGAGAGACAGAGAGAGAGTCTGGCATGACTTGTTTTTGAGGAACCTATGTTGACTTTTAGTGATCATGGTATTCCTTTTTAAGTGTTTACAGACTGTCTGTTTAATTATCTGTGTTATAATCTTTCCCAGTATTGACGTCAGGCTGACTGGGTAGTAATTGTTTTGGTTCTCTTTTTTCCCCTTTTTGAAGATGGGGATAATATTTGTCCTCCTGTTCTCCAGGAATTCTCAAACATTATTGCCAGTGGTTCTGAGATTACTTCTGCTAGTTCTTTTAGTATCTTTGGGTGTAGTTCATCTGGCTCTGGAGCCTTGAATTCATTTAGAGTAACCAAGTGTTTCTGTACTGCTTATTTACCTATACCGTGCTGCATTTCCATTGTTTTCCTTTTGGGAGAAGACTGAGACAAAGATGGTTTTGAGTAGTTCTGCTTTCTTTCTCTTGCCAGCATTTCACCATCTTCTCCATGCAGAGGCCCTACCGTTTCCTTGTTCTTGCTTTTGCTATGGACATAACCAAAAGAAAATCCTGTTTATTGTTTTTAACCTCTCTAGCAAGCTTGAACTCTTTGTGCACTTTAGCACTGATGACCCCTACACTTGCTGGCTGTGATGTTGATCGGGGTTGTAGCGAGAGAAGCAACCTTTATCCTTACCCTTTCTCTGTAATGCATGAAGGATTCTCCCATCAGGTTTTTCTGTTTCCATGCTGTTAATTGTCTGTGTGCATGAAAGAGTGAATGTATGTTGTGTTAGGGGGTAGGGGTAGCACTTCTTTCACTGATATCAGATGCAACTCATGATAATCAATCTTTGCTGCTCTTGGCTTCTTAAGTGGCAAAACAAACATCTTTACTCTAACATTCAGGGGAAATGGGTAACATTTATGCTTTTAATCTTCAGTTAGAAGCCTTTTTTTTTAAAGACTATAGATTAGCAACTAAAAATGATTTTGAGTCAGTATCGTGTATGCTTAGCAGCTATACCACAAAGTACCTCAGCATTTTTATAGGACCTGAGGTGATGTTTGTCTTAATTACTGCTCACAGAAGGAATTTTTAAACAATGTTTTGGTGCCTTTTAACTGAAAGTAGAAAATAATGAGAAACCTGCATGGGATACACAGCAAAGGATTTAATTAGTTTATTTAAGTTAATGAGCAATTTGATCCAATATATTTGATGAAGGTAGACCACTGGTGAGGAGGGCTTGGTCAGAACTGACTACTGTAAAAAGCTAATGTGCTGATGTCCATTAATTTAGATATTCTGTGAAAGATGTAAGATATTTTCATAAAGGATAGGTCTATCAGTGGTGTTGTCTGTAGTATCTAAATAAAACCTCCACAATAAAAAGCAATATAACACTCAGTACAAGAGGGTGACACTATGCAAAGAGAATTAATGCCATCTTCATTGCCTTTCTGTCTTACTTGCTGACTCTCACTGGAAACAGAATAATAGAGGCAACCATGGTTTGGAGATTTTTTTTGGATTATTACTCCCAGAGTGGAGTGGGATATGGTGGCTGGAGGAGTTTGGGAATTGTAGTCCAAAAGTAACTATCCCAAACTCTGACAAGACTGACTTGGATCTGAGTCATCCAGATGGGTCTGACGTTGTCCTGTTCTTACAGCAGGCCAGATGAGGGCTTCAGCAGCAGCGCTAAGAATATTGACCCTATGATGTCCCTTTGTGGTGATCTACAGAAGGCCATGCTTCCTTAATGTTTATCCTGCCATTTCCATTGACCACCTCCTTGAAGACTTAGCTCTCAGACATGGCTGATTTTATGTTTGAAGAAGCTTTGGAAATTCACTCTGTTGGATATTCTTTTTACTGGTCAACACAACAAAACTAGTTGGTTGAAGTAAAAAGAGGCAACAACATTGGTTGACTGCAGTCCATCATTTAATTTAATTTAACATAAGTTAAAAATAACACTACATCTGAACATTGTGGGATGTTGAAATGGTTGTATTCAGCTACTCAGTACTACTCTAAGCCATAATTAAATCTAAGTCCTGGGGAAATAAACTGAAACCAGTGCTGGTGCTGGCACAGGTCTCATCAGGCAAAAACATTTTTGTGAGCTTTTTTATGTATACATTTCTATGTACTATTCTTACTAGGTAAAACATGTGTATGTAGATTTTTTAAAATATATACAGTTATAGTCATACAGAGATTTCTATCATATGTATGATTCTGTACATATTTTATTCATACATTATTTTGTTACATTACATTATTTTATTCATACATTATTCTGTACATTATTTTATTCATGCATTGTGAGGTGTTATGCACTCCATCCTACTGTTAGTCCTCAGAAGTAGAAATGGATATTGTCACAGATAATATGGATCTGGATGAGTGTGGCAGAAAGTGCTGTGGGGGAGGACCTGCTTTTGCTGGCTTTCAGTGGAAGAGGGCGTTGATGACATCAGGCACAATGTGCCATGACACCAGGCATTTGGAGGTGGAGCTAGGGGGTTTATCAGCTCTGTCCACCCATCTTTGCTTCCTTTGGGATGATGCTTTGAACCACCCTCCTGCTTCAAGTGCAGTGTGAGTTTTGCTGGTTGCTGCAGGGCCATGTAGGAATTTTTGTCCTTTTACCTGTTTTTTTTTTTTACCCCGTGCTGTATCTGAGGGGACTGTATCAGTTGGTTTGGGGTGGTATCTTTAAATAGGTGGTCATTTGACAGGTAGTGGAGGGAGAACTAAGAATTACTGTGAACTTCTTGGCATACCTTTTGGTGAAAGGGAGGGTTCTGGAACCTACCTCCTTAAGGTCCTGAGACCCAGGCTTGGGGAATGAGACTACCCTTGGGGCTGGCTTGGAGGACTTTGCCCTCACATAAGTCCTGTGATGGGGGTGGGGTTTCTTGGTTCTGCTTTCCAGTAGATGGCCAGGCAGGGAGCAACCAAGCTACTGTGTTGCCCTTGGGTTTCAGGTGCTTCGCCTAGGGGAAGGTTGAGGAAGAAGTCAAGAGTGATGCCTGGCCTCAGCTGATCCCATGCTAGGTTGCTCCACCTTCTTGCACCTTTTCTAGTTTCATCTAGGTTTAAATAGGTTCGAGATTGAATGAAGTGGCCTTTTTCAACCTAATTCTCCTCTGTGTCTGGTCTCATTATTCCTTGGTTGATTATCAAATGTAAACCCAAGGGATTTTGTTTCCATTCATACTGAGAGTTTTGGGTCTTATCATATCTCTTTGAACACTTTTTTCCTCATGAAATTTATAAGCAAGGAATGGGTAACTGTGGGTCTCCAGATATTTTTGGATTTGTTTTGGATTTCTTGTTGCTGTCAAGTTGACTTAGACATATGACAACCCTATAAATGAGAGATTTGTGAGTCACCCTATCATTAACAACCTTGCTCAGGTCTTGCAGACTTGGCTTCCTCAATTGAGTCTATCCATCTGTAATGCAGTCTTCCTTTTTTCCTACTACCAACAACCTTACCAAGCATTCCTATCTTTTCTAGTGAGTCATGTCTTTTCATATTTCCAATGTATGAAAGTGTCAGTTTAATCATCCTGACTTTTAGGGAATATTCAGGGTTGATTTGCTCTAGGACCCACTCATTTATCTTTTTAGCAGTCTATGGTATCCATAGAAATCTTCTCCAGTGCAACATTTCAAATAAGCTGATTTTTTTCCTATCAGCTTTCTTCACAATCTGGCTTTCACAAGCGTACATAGAAAACAGGAATATGATGGCATGGACAACCCTAATTTTAGTGTCCAGTGACTTATCTTGATACTTCAGGATATTTTCTAGTTTCTTCATAGTTGCCCTTCCAAGTCTAGGCCTGTTGTTGTTGTTGTTGTTGTTATATTTTGGCTGCAGTGTCCCTTCTGATTAACAGCTGAGCCAAAGTATGGGAAATCTCAACTATTTCAATGTCTTCATCACCTGCTTTCAAGTTATGTAAATCATCTGTGGTTATTATTTTTGTTTTCTTAATGTTCAGTTGTAAACCTTTGCACTTACTTCCTTGACTTTCTTCAGTAACTGTCTCATTTGCTATTTTCTGCTTGTAGGATAGTGTCATCTGTGTATCTTAAATTGTTGATATTCCTCGCTCCAATTTTCACACTTCCTTCCTCAATGTCTAATCCTGCTTTATGTATGATATGTTTGGTGTACAAGCATACAGGTGATAAAATGCTGCCTTGCCTGAATTCCTTGCCAATTGCAACCATTCTGTTCCTTCATATTCTGTCTGACTATCATTCTGTCTGTCTCTTGTCCTGAGTGCAGGTTATGCATCAGGACAATTAAATGTTGTTGTGCACCATTTCTTTAAGAGAGATCCATACTTTTTCATGGTCTACACAATCAAAGGCTTTGCTGTAATCTATAAAGTGCAGACTGATTTTCTTCTGAAATTCTTTGATATGCCTCATTATCCAATGTATGTTTGTAATATGAACCGTAGTGCTTCTTCCTTTCTTGAAACCAGCATAGACATCTAGCATTTCTTACTCCATATATGGTACAAGGTGGTTTTTTTTTATGAAATTTTGAGCAGCCTTTTGCTTGCATGGGAGATTAATGCAATAGTCCTGTGGTTACTGCAATCATAGGTGTCCCCTTTCTTAGGTATTGGGATTTATGGTGAATATGTCTAACTTGTGGGCCATTGCTTGGTTTTTCCATATTTGTTGACAGATATTAGTGATTGCTAGAGTAGATTCGATCTCTGTAGGTTGAAGCTTGTCTATTAGCATTGTCATCTGTTCCTGGTGATTTATTTCTCCCAAGTGCCCTGAGTGCAGTTTCCACTTCATTTTGTAAAACTGTAGGTTCATCTTCCAATGGTTCTTCATTAAATGAATCTGTCATCCTTTCATCTGTTATATAGTTCTTCCATGTATTACCTCCATCATCTTTTTATTTCTACTTGGTCATCTAATGTGTTCCCCTGTTGGTTGCAGAACATTCTACTCTTGGCTTAAATTTCCATTTGATTTCTTAGGTCTTATGGAAGAGGTCTCTTGTCCCCGTGCCTGCCT